>PVJO010004069.1:8370-53750 GCA_004026905.1 Hystrix cristata
CTAAATTGATCCATTGATCGGTTTGGCATCGTTCTGCTGGGATCAAGGATGTGAGACTGAGATTGGGGGTGGGAGTGCGGGCCGCCCTGGGGGCAGGTAGCCTAGATAAAAGATACAGGAAGAAGCTAACTAGCTGCTTGTTTGCATTGCTTATTTGCATACATTCCTTGCATTTCCTCACTTTACTTTGCTGCCGGTCTGCCATGCCGTCCTGCCTTGGACCCAGCGGACTCTAGACTGAAACCTCTGCAGACTGTGAGCTAATAAACCTTTCTTCCCCTAACTTTGGGTGTCGAGTATTCTGTCCCAACAATGAGAGAAAAGTAACTAAAACAATGACCTTGACCCCAGCTCAAGCCTATTCCTCCCCACCAAGCATGATCCTCCTTGCTGTCTTTTGCATTTAGGTTTGCATTGCCTAGAATCTCATTCTCAGCAGCCCTCCTCACCTACTATGTACATGTGGACTCCTACCCTGTGATGAGCACTTTCTACTAGTTCTATTTATTTTACAAAGAGAAACTACAATTGTCAGGCGTTGATCATAGTCCCCACGTGGCTGTCAGTTTCACTTATTTTGCCATAGTTATTATGTTCCAGGTGCATGTGGGGACTTGCACTTATTGATTACAGTCATTATTACTCTAATTGGAGCTACCTGCATTGAAGTACCTACAGTGTGCCGCGTGTTATACTTAGTCATTTTATTTATGTGCATACCCTTAATGTTTGAGCACCTGCTGCATGTCTAGCACTATCCCGAGTGATGATCTTGCTTCACTGGTGAGAGCTCAGCTCCCTAGCCTATAACCTATCTGTGCCTTAAGGTCAGATCTTCTGTCTGTGCTATTTCAGTTCCGCCTACCTTGGAAGTCATTTGAGAGCCCACAGTGGCAAAGAACCAGATGAACATCACCTGCCAGGTGAAGAAGTTCTACCCTCTAAGCCTGCAGCTGACCTGGCTGGAGAATGGAAACGTGTCCTGGAATGAATTACCTCAACCCTCACAGAGAATAAGGATGGAACCTACAACAGAACAAGCTGGATCCTGGTGGACTCAGGTGCCCAAAGAGAGGATATGATGCTCACCTGTCTGGTGTAGCATGATGGGCAGCTGAGAATCACCAGAAATCTGACCCTGGAGGTCTCCACCCACCAGAATGAGCAGGGTACCAATACCTCCTGTGATGAGGCTTCCACTCCACCAAAAGCTTTGTTTGAAATTTTATCTATTTCATAAATGTTAAAAGTTGTATTCGTGCTTATGATAGACTGATCCAGCTATCTATAAACAGAGTAGAATTTTAAAATCAGCTCCCCTCCCCAAAACCCACACCCCTATGGGTAACCACTGTTAACAGTTTGGTACCTATTTTAATGGACTTTTGACATAAGTAATATATTTACAAAGAAAGCAGGGAAGGAGGAGATTGTCCTATCCTAGCATCCATATTTTTTCAACCTCCATTCCATCGTAGACTTTTCAACATGTATCTGTATACGCACCTCCACAGACTCCTGCATTTGCTGGGTGACATTTGGAAATAAGTGTGTGAGCATGTGGATTTTAAGTTTTTACCAGTCCTCCAAGTGACCTTGAGTGCTCACATCAGGGTCTCCTTCTCTTTCTTCTCTTTCCTTATTTGTGAAGATGAACCAACAATAATCACTTCCCTCACTGAGTGAAATCTCAATTTATGTTCTCTTTTCCTGCTTCAACCATCCTGTCAGTTAACAGTTTTGTAGAAACGAGAACTAGGAATAGCAGAGGAGAGAGAATGCTGTTGAAAACCTCTTGCCCTTAGAACATGTGAGTGGTCTAAACTTACCAAATCTGAGGTCTCTCAGAACAGGGTTACCAGCAGCTTATAGAGCAAATTTTTAAAATGTTCTCTCTCCACTGGACATTGTCTCAAGGACCTATAGTTGGTTAGAGTTCCCCTTTCCTACAACTACTGTATAGTATTTGCAATGGCTCTCTATGCCCAGATACTTTTTAAAGGTCCAGGTTCAGTATAACATTTCTATGCTGTAGGCCTCATCTGCTCTGTGAATACTGGCTTACCAATTTGCCCTCGTCCCTGCCTGTGAGAAAGTAAAGACAGGAAATGGAGGACCATTTTCTTTATGATAAAAAAACACATGGAAGCTATATAATCACATCCACTAAGAGCTTATTTAGGTGTGCACATCCAGAGAAAATAGAGGACATAATGAGTGCTGAAGTGATTAAGGACATTATTCTACAAAAGCAATATTGTTACATAGGTAATAAAATCAATAATAATTTTCTCCCATTATCCAAAGTGGAGTACATACTCAGTTTTTTCAAAATTCCTTTTATAACTGTACTTTGTGCATCAAAATTGGATGTCTTCAACTTTAAATACTTGATGGAATTTTCCCATAAAAGCACTTGGGCCTCTAGAAACATTTTCAGAAATTTTATGATGAATTTCCTTTATACATTAAGGTCCCTTACATTATTTATTTTATGTTAGCGCTTTATGTTATTGTAAGTTGTGCTTTGGAGAAATTCATTTTATTTATAATGCCATATTTCTGCGAGTTAGGCATTATATCCACTTATCCTTTTGATGTCTGAAAGGTCTGTAGTATTAGCTCTGTTTCAGTGTTCATCCTGGAAAGATATCATTTCTCTTTTTCTCCAGTTGTCTCACTAGTGGGTTTCCAATTTTATTTATCTTTTTAAGTGGTTAACTTTTTGTTTCAATTATATTCTCTGTTGTTTCTCTTTTCCCTATTTATTGATTTTCTACTATTTTCTTTTACATTATTCACTTTAGTCCTTCATATTTCATCTTTCTTCACCACTCTTGGGCACTGCCATGAAAGCTAGAACCTGAAGTGTTGAGCAGCACATCAAAAATCCTCACCTGTAAAGCCAAATCAATTTCCCGGGATGGCAGTGAGGACTAAATGATGTCCTAGAAATATTTTGGCTTTAAATGAAACATAAAAGATAACTTTGCATGTCTTTAATGCATAGCTAATTTGAAAACATCCTGATGTAATTGTCCTTGGCAACCCAGAGGTCGATTAAAGCTCTTTGAGTGCTTTCACTCATATGTCCCTCTCATCAGAGCACCTCACAAATTCCAATCAGAGACCCATCCTAACATTGCAAACCCTCAGAGTTGAGAATCCAGCCTCTTCTGCAGTTCTGCTGCTCTTATAATTATGTCCAGGGCCAACCCTATACTCTTGCTGCCCTCAAGATCAAGGATAAAAGAATCTATAATGCTGCTAAAGAAGTCCTTTGGATTTCACGCTTAACATTTTTTTTTTTTTTTTGGTGCTGGGGATCGAACTTGGGTCCTTGTGCTTGCAAGGCAAGCACTTTAACCACTGAGCTAAATCCCCAGCCCTTCACGCTTAACATTTAACTGTGATTAATCACTCTGGGATTTTTTATTGTCTTTCCTTCAAAGGACTGATGCCCAGAAACAGCCATATAATGACATAGCCTTCTATTATCTATTTCCCAATTCATTTCAAAGGTACAATACCAAGAAATCTCCTTCCTGTAGCTAACCAGTTCTAGAGCCAGTGAAAGTTTTAACAAGTGCACTTCCCCCACAAGCCAGTGGCTGCTCAGACACCGCTCGGAACCAAAGCTGGGATTCTCATCATCAATCAGCTGATGAGTAATCAAGTTCAGCTTGTCCTTTACAGTCAGCTTTCCAGACCACTCCTGGAAGTCAGCTTCCCAAGGAAACCCACTCTGAGATGGACATAGGAATGCGGGGAGTGTTCTGGAAGGCTGTCAGTGTTCACATGCCCAACAGAATAAACAAACAGGCCTAGAAAAAATGAGCTGTTTGGTGTGCAGGCACAAAAAAAGGCACAGCATCTCCTACATAGAGCCAGGGGGCTGGGTTGGTCTGTTAGAGTTATTTTAAATAGAAGTTAGAGATCTGAGCTTTTATGCTCCAATTCCAACCAGTCTTCTATGTGGCTCCCCTCCAGGAGCAGTGAATTTAAACAGTGTAGCTCTTCAACTGAGAGCGTCCCAGAGTCACTCAGCTGAGATGTGATGACCTCCAACCCCTCAGCAGCTGCACAAGATGAGGTTTCCTCTCCTTCCTAAGCACCTACAACATTATTTTACTCACAAAAACATATTTTCATGTTTGTTTAGTTGTAACAGCAAAAATGGCTCATGGTAAAGCTATAGTGTCTAATCGTCTGCTTTACCAGATCTGACTTTTGTGAAACAGCAGTAAGATCTCAAATGATGCAGTGCAGACACTGAAGTCAAGGTGTCTAGATGATGACTAAGCCACCGCCCCCCTTCAAGCTTGAGACTCATTTTCTTTACTCATCAGGGTTTCGCTAGATTTGTGTGTCCATTCTGAGGGCTCCCCCAGCCTCTGACAACACAGGGTCATCCAGCTCATCCCTGTCCTAAGCAGGACAGCCTTACAACTCTCACCATAAAATGATCTTCAATTGATCTTTTGTCCCTGGGGGGTGGTCAGCTTTTCTTGGAGCAAAGGATCTGGATTTAGTCAATAGTGATGGAGTTTCCTAGGTTTGGATCCCACTAACCTATGGCTCTCCCTAAACTCTACACCTCGGTTTTGCCATCAGAATGCAGATAATAATCCTTGATTCACAGGATTATAAGGATCTAAAAGGAATCCAGAGTCCACACTAAGGGACTAGCTCAGTGAGTCTGCACACTCTAACCTTTCCCTCAAGGACCACAACCTGGTTGGTGGCCTGAGGAAGGTGGAGTGGGGATGAGGAACCGCATTACCCTGGCTTCTGTGTTGGCAGCCAGAACAAGAGTCAGATTCAAAAATTTCAAGTCTCGATGAGCCCACTATTCTTAGATGGGGCAAGTTGAGGCCTCTCGGGATGGAGCTGAGGGTATCTCCACTGCTGTTTCCTCCTTTCCCTCGATTTCCAGTACAGAAGCCATCTATGGCTCCTATAGTCTTCACAGCTCTGCTGCTTAGCTTGAATATACTGCTGGAGGTTGGTGTCTCTGCCATCTATGCCTACAAGACAGAGACAGCCTGGCTGTAAGTTGAGAGAAAGGGAGGGCAGGACAAGGACCGTTGCACTTGGGACAGGGTAGCAGGAGGAAGAAGCTCACCTGTCACACAGCCTCGGGATTACTGGAGGATGGTGACAGGCAATCTTCAGCAACTCAAGAGTCTCATAAACCCTTTAAGAGATTACCAGCTCCAAGGAAATTTTTGAGGTGCTAGAGGAGAAAGGTAGGTCAAAGGGGTACAAAGGCTATGTACAGAGTCCTGGGGGCCTCGTAGAGGAGGTGGGCTGAGAGGCAGAATGGGGGACAACCAAGTGGGTGGTTCCAATAGAGGACATCTCTATGAATATGCGGACCCCATAGTACAAGAGGAATACATGGTTTAGAGCAGTTTTGAGAATCTCTGGGTAGGTTAAGTTGCAGTCATGGTCTATATACTGTGTAACCAAGCAAGAGAGATGGGAAAGGGAAGTCAAAACTGCTGAAGGAGGTTGAGGGGAGAGTCCTGTCTGGGGGCTGCCTCACAACAGGTATCCCAGGAGGAGGACAGCTCTGGGGTTATAATTGCTATAAATATCATTATAATTGCTATAAATATCAGAGACATTTCTTGAATGATAAGTAGGTAATTGAACATGGACACGTTTCTCATAGCTTCATCTTCCTCTTCTGCCACAAGGGACCCTTATTCTTGTTCTTTGGGGATCAATCTGGGAAAAGAAACTGATGAGAAGCTTCCTGAGATTCTTTTCCAGATGCGTACTCTCCCAGGACACCCATCAACACACAGACTCCTGTTGCTTCTCTGCACAAATCTTTATCCTCCTACTCCTCAAAAAACTAAATCTAGAGGTTCCATTTGATTCAGCTATTCCCCGCTTGGTATCTTCCCAGAAGAATTGAAAACCTCATACCATAGAGACATATGCACAACTATGTTCATGGCAACACAATTTGTCATATCTAAATCTTGGAAACAACCCAAATGCCCAACAACTACAGAATGGCTAAAGAAGATGTTGTTTTTCTACACAATGGAGTAGTACTCTGCCATGAAAAAAGATAAACTAGAGTCATTTGTAGGTAAATGGATGTACCTTGAGAACATACTCTTAAGTGAAATAAATCAGTCACTCATGAGTACACATCAAATTGTTTCTCTGATATGAGAAACCATAAGTGTACATAAAGACAAAAAGGCATAATAGACATTAGGTAAAAGAAAGATAATATTCAAAAGACAGGAGAACTAGAAGGGGAAAATGAGCAAGGGAAAAGGGAAAGAAAGGGAAAAGGGAAACAAATGGAAAATGTAAATAAACCTGCAGTAAATAAGGAAAGAGGGGAATGGAAGAGATGGGTAGGGAAGGGGTGGGGGACCAAGATACATCATGTATAGGTACAAAATAACCATGGTAAATGGGATCATTATGTATACAATATACCAATGCATGTTCTTGATAAAAAGTACAAATTTTTTAAAACAAATCTTCATACTCCTAGAGCTGGATCTGTATTTGTGGTCCTGAGCAGGGGTCATGGGAGCTGACTCTGGGAACTGACTCTGAGCCCCTCCCTTGAAGATGAACAACGAGCCCAGTGGGAACACTTTGAGTATATCTTGTCTATTACCTTGGAGTTGACCATCACACACACTTGAGACCAAGTTCTCAAGATTTATTCTCTCTTTGCATTTCTGTCCAACCTAACTCCCCAGCCTTAATGAAATTCTTAAATGAACCCCACACTGTTTTTAGAAGAAAAATACTCCTCTTCCTTTTTTACCTAAATGTCCTACTCCTGAATCCCAGAAAACAAAATTACCTCTTCTCAATAGTAGAAATATTAATGTTTCTGTTATCTAGTATTGCGCCCAATCTTGCTGTTCATCATACAAATGCAGCGGCTGTCCAAAAATCCTTGGAGTCATTTTTGTTTTCTCTTTCTTTTGTACCCCATATTCAATATGCCATTAAATGGTTACGTCCTGTGATGAAATAATACATATATAAAGGTTGTCTGAAAATAAAACAATTCTAATTCATTGTGCTTGTCAATTTCTACTGCATAACTACACTCAAGTGTGGCCAATTTCAAGCAATCAACAGTTTTATAACCCAATTGATAAGTCTGGACCCTCTACATTGATCTACATGAGCCAGTCAAGCCTGTTCCAGCATACATTTGAATTTGCCCACAGTCTGCACACTTCTCACCCCAGCCAAGATCATCTTCTAGACTATTGCCAGAGCCTTTACCAGCTTCTCTGTTTCAGCCACAGGGATTTTTTGAAAGTGTGAGTCAAATCAAATCACTCTTCTGCTTCCTCCCAACATATGTGTATGGCTTATTCTCACCCTTGGTTTTCAGCCCTGCTCAATGTCACTTTTTAAAGTCATTTTTCTTATACTAATGTGTATCAGATTTCAGTTGTCCCTCTCTCATCCTGGCTTATAAATCCTTTTAATTTTTACTTAGCATGTGTATTAGTCAATTTCTCATTTCTGGGACAAAATACCCAGCACCAACAATTTAAAAAAGGAGAAATTTATTTTGACTCAGTTTCAGTGGAACTTTAGGGGACATTTTAGATAAAGAAGTGCTTTAAAACACTCCAAAACACTAAATCAAAAATCTACACTTTATGGAGTATATCAATAGTTTATAGGAACCAAATGAAAGATCTCCCATTGGCAAAATTGTGATAATTTAAGCAACAAAATAAAGAAGTATTGGGTTATAACCCAAAATATTAAATATCTAACACTTCATACTAATAACAATGGATAAATGAATAAATTAATAAATAGAGAAGAGACAAATCTCCTATGCAGAAGAGGCCCAGATAATTTATGGTGATGCCCCACCCAAAGGAAGGTAGAAAACAACTCCACCCCGTGAGGTATGGGATGCACATAGTGGCTTCCTTCCAAAGAGTGTAAAATGTAAAAAAAAAAAAAAAAAAAAAAAAAGTGATTTTCTCATTATCAAATAATTTTATACCACAGAATCCAAACAAATACTACTTCATCCTCATAACCGAGAGTTCACCAATAGTCATAAACTACATCAACAGGCACAAACCATGTTGTGATCTAAGGAAAGTGCATTCTTTCTCTGTAACCTTCCTCCCCAAACTCATAGCCACATTCTAATCATGAGGAAAACATCCTACAAATTCCAACTGAAGGGCATCCAACAATACATCTGCACATTACTCCTCAAAACAGTCAATGTCATCCAAATCAGTGAACATCCAAGGGTGTTACAACCAAGAGGAGCCTACGGACATACATTAAGTGAAATCTAGTATCCTGGATAGGAACTGGGAATAGAAAAAGGCAGTTTGGTAAAATGAAGGAAATCTAATAAGCTATGAATTTTAACTGGTTCATTAATAATTTCATCTTACCAATGTTAGATATTAATAATAGGGAAACTGTTCAGGGTATATGGGAATTCACTATTATCTTCTTAATTTTCTGTAAATTTATATATGTTCTAAAAAATCGAGTCTATTGATAACATTCAATATCTTTCCTAACATAGTTTTCTTTATCTCTTTTACTCTTTGGGGGACAAAGGAAATGTGTGATGAGGAGACGAACTTTCCCTAAAAATCACAACCATCTTCTAAAGCACAAATCATCACAGTCACCAAAACTCTAATCCCTTTTCCCCCACCCTTGATTCCTACACCCGTGGAGGGATCCATAGCAAAGTCAGAAGTCCTCAACAGACAGGGTATCAAGAGTCACTTTTTTCCTCTATCTTTGGGATGGAGGCAAAGATTCCCTTTCTGTGGCAAATGTGTGGAAAGCACAATAAATAGTCCAACTCTATCACAAATTCTATCACAATGAGGTTAAGGCTATTGACCTCACCCGCTCCTGCAGCTGTGCAGCTCAGGGAAGACCAGATGTTGGATTTCTCCAGGAGAAGAACACATGCCTGCCCATCATAAAGTTTCAAAAGCTCCTGGTCCAGCCCATGTCTCTGGGAATCCTGGATATGCAAGGACCATGAAGTTGTAGAGATGGGATGAGTCTCTGAAGGAGCGTGTGCTTGCAGGTAATGAGCCCTTGAGCTCCAGGTACTCTGAACATTTCTAGCAGCAATTTCTCAGCCTGCAGCAAAATTGTTGGTCCAACTTCATAATCATGAAAAAAATCCCATGTCTTTTCTTACATCATAATGCCCTTCCTCTGACATCATGGAAGCACAAAATTCCCTCTTTCCTCAGAGCATAGAGTCCAAGGTCTCTCCAGGACAGGCTTCAGACAGGCTTCTATGAGCTACCATGACACTTGTCCCTGCCTCTTTGCCCTGCCCATCTTTACCATCCCTACCACTGTTCCTGCTGATGTATGCATCTTTAAGATACTGGGCATGCTGTGAAGTCCTTAGGTCAGTCGGTACACAGCCCTTAAAAAGATAAAGATATTTCTTGATGTCCTTGTCTAGTTCTTGTAAGAGTGTTGTTAGAAAATACGGAACCTGGTCCCATCCACACTCTTTTTTTACTTCCTGGTGACAACATGGTCTCTTACTACTACAGGCACTCCCGCCATTGTCACCTGCCTTTAAGTAACAGAACCAAGAGATCCTTGCCATAACCTACATCATGTCACCTGGACTTCATCTTACAAAACTGCAAACTAAATAAACACCTTGTCTTTTGAAGATAGCCTGCTTCCAATATCTTATTATAGTATAAAAATGGATTTATAGAGACCTCAAGTATGTGTGGTATGGACTCTGCTTTGTCTATTTAATATGCTTCCCTACTTAAATATTCCCATAAAATATCTCTACAGTTTGGACAAAGTTTGATTGTGTCCTTCTAGGGTTTACATATTGGGAGCTAAGTCCATAGTGTGGTAATGTGAGAAGTGGCAGGATTTTTAAGAGGTGGAGCCTTGTGGCAAGCCACATGACTGGTTCCTCCCACTCACTCTGGCTTCCTGACTTGCCATGTGATCTTTTCCTCTAGGACATGTCCCTGCCATTATTGTGTCCCCTACTATAATATGTTGTAACTAACATGGTCCTCATCAGAACTAGTCATGCTTTCTGGACTTTTAACCTCCAAAACCATGAGCCAAATACACCTCTTTTTAAGTACACAGCCTCAGTTTTCTCATGATAGTAATGAAAAGTGGATGATAATCAATCTACTCATTCATTTATTATATGATCAGCTACTCAAATTGTGTTAGTCAGCTGTCTGTCACAGTGACAAATATCCTGAAAAAAACAACTTAAATGGGGGAAGATTTATTTTGACTCATGGTTTCAGAGACTTCAACCTATAGTTGATTGACTTTGCTGCTTTTAGGCCTATGACAAGGCAGAGACGTCACAGTGGAAGGGTGTGGCAGAAGAAAGCTGTTTTCCTCATGGCAGTCAAGAAGTAGAAAAATAAAGAGGACCAGAGAGAAAGGGGTTAGGGACAAATAATCTCCAAAAGCATGCCCCCATGAGCCACTACCTCCATCTGGACCCCACCTCCTAAATTTTCATCACCTTCCAACCATGCCATTAAATTATGAATCCACCAATAGATTATTCCATTGAAGTTACTGCCCTCATTTCCAACAACCTTTCCAAAACCCCACCAGGTAACTACCAGCCTTTAGTGCATGGCCTTCAGGGGCTATTTTTTATGTTAACTGTAACATCAATCTTATCTTTTTGAAAATTCAGAATTAATTGTGTTTTTATCACCAAAATCTCTGATTTGTTAATGCTGCCATATACTTGTTCTTATATCGTGCATGGCTATTCTTGTTTCATAAGTGTCTATTATTTCATGGAATTTCTTCCTTTTGTTATCCTTTTAAATTTGCTAAATAAACCTATTTCAATGACCTTATCATATTGAACTTTTTTTGCCTTTCCTGAGGTGTGAAGTTTTTTACTGTTGTCTTTCTATATTTATCTATTGCATTTCTTGAGTTTGTTTATTTCCCATAGTGTTATTTGGTAATTTCTTGGTGAATCTTCAGTGATTCCTGCTTACACTGCCATCTTCTCCGCAATAATGCTTCAAGTCATGGCAATACTTACTTGAATGCACCCCAATCTTGTCTGATCTCAGAAGTAATAATGCTTTAAGTGATATTGGAAGCCAGGTCATAATGGAATATGACACCTGCAGCATCTTTGTTCTGGTGGCTTCTCCCAATAGATGTTATAGATCTTTTTCTTCCTGATTGTTTGTTTAATATTATGCCTGCCGTATCTTAACAAGATGTTTGGTATAACTTCTATTTACATATAATCAATCTGAGGCTCAAAAAAAGCATAGTGTTGAAACACACAGCTAGTAATTGTAAGAGGTGAAATAAAAATAGGTGTTTCTGATTCTCTTAGTCATGAGGATGAAGGAAATTGGAATTTCCAAAGGGAAAAAAATCACAGAAAGAACTGAGTAGGGCCAGGTAGGAGAATAGTGATGGAGAATTTCAGGAAAGGGTGGCTGGACTTCAGATCTCAGTATGATTCAGCCATGGACAGGGATGATATATCTTTCCACTCCCACAATCTTCCTCCCCCACTGATCCTGGGCAATGTAGAAAAGTATGCACATCTCAGGTGTCTATATCTGAAACCCAGATGTGTCCTATATTTGTGATGCCACCATGTATAAACCATGAAACAACCAAGGCCTTAGGTGAAGCAGTTGCCTCTTCCTCGGGTCAGCATGGAGCAGGATACACACAAACTCAGGAGAGAGTGAGTCTCAGAGAAGCAAGAATAGTATAGGCCTTGGCAGATGGGGCGTTTATCTTTTTGTCTAACTCACATCCAAAAGAAATACGTGGTATGCCCGGAGAACAAGAGTATGGGCATGGAGGTGACTACACTGTTCTCCTCTCCCAGGAAACTTCCCATCATATTCTCCTCCCATTATAATCCTATCTCTTCCCATAATGCCCCTACAAAGAAGATACTTAACCTAAACCCACTTCCTGTCCTGGAAGAAGTCAGGAAACAATTTTCTGAGTGCAGCATGTAGAGTCCTAAAATCCATATTGGGCTGCACTTGGAATACATTTTGTCAGTTATATTAATACAGGGGTGAAAGAGTGCATCATTTCAGGAGCAGACTCCTTTCATCTCCAATGTTGAGCAGGTCTTGAAAATTCTCCTCCTCC
Organism: Hystrix cristata; assembly: GCA_004026905.1. Taxonomy (NCBI): domain Eukaryota; kingdom Metazoa; phylum Chordata; class Mammalia; order Rodentia; family Hystricidae; genus Hystrix; species Hystrix cristata. The sequence continues at coordinate 20,554 of PVJO010004069.1, forward strand.
CTCCAGTCAGCTATATCCAGGTCTCAGGCTTAGGAGTTTGGGGGACCCTCTTCTGGGCTGGATTCATGATTCTTTAGTCACCAAGACCTGGAGACGGCCTGAAGGGCAAGTGGAGTATGAGCAGTTCCCAGGAGAGGAGGAAGTATTATTTCTCCTAATTGCCAATCTGATTTCCTCTGAAAATAGGCCAAGGGTAACCCCTTCCCTTATAGCTGCCTGCACTGCTTTATTTCTGTTTCACAATCTTATAGCAAACTGCTGCCTTTCTCCATCACAACCACTTCTTCTTTAGGGAGGGAAATAGTATGTCTATTCTCTCCACACAGCAGAGTCTGGGATCTCCTCAGCACAAAGAGTGGGACAGAGCATGATATTTGCATGATGCCTGCTCCTGCCTCCTGGCCCCAGTCTCCTCATCCTGTCCTGCTGATGACTCTCCTGCTGGGATTCACAGGTGAGCATGGCCCTGGGGTAGAATCCTCTCATCCTGCCTCTGGGTCAGCCCTGCCCCTGGACCTCCAGGGACTCCAGATAAGTGTAGGCAGTGCCATAGAAGGCATTTTCTCAGAGCACAGAATCAGGAGCTCGGCCATCGTCTTTGTGGAGCCATCACCCACAGCAGGTGAACAGAGGCATCCCATCAGATGACGCTTTGCACAAAATGATGCTTGCATTGTTTATAATATCTCAGATGATAAATTTTTTTTTTACCAGAAGTAAATTATTACTTAAATCCATGTAACTATTGTGGCCACAAGAGGTCAAGCAATCTGCCCAAGGTCACCAAGCAAGCTCCAAGTAAGTGATAAGGGTTACCAGGCTCCAAGGCCAGCACTCTGCTCATGCTGAAGGATATAAACACTGACCCACATGAGGGAGCAGAGGCCTAGAGTTCCTGGAGATGCTCAGCCCATCATCCTTCCTCAGTGGGGCTCTGCGCTGTGCCCTCTCTTCCTTCTGCTCCTTTTTCCTCTTTGATCTGAGTATTAGTGCACATTCCTCCACAATTTCTTTCTCTTTAAGATGTTCCAGATTTTCTGCTTAATGGGGCCTATGTTAATTTGTTAAGGCTTCTGTAACTAACTAAATTCTAAAAGGTGGATAAAAGGAAAGACATTTATTTTTCTCCCAGTTGTGGAGACTGAAAGTCCAAGATCTACATGTGGGTAAGGTTGACTTCTTCTGTGAACTCTCTTGTTGGCATATAGATGCCATCTTCTCCCTTTTTCTGAAAACATAGTCTCCCCTCTTCGTTCTCACTTTATCTTTTCCTCTTTGTGTGTCAGCACCAGTTATGTTGGATTGAGGCCACCAAACACACTTCATTTCACCTTAATTACCTCTGTAGAGACCCTATAGCCCAATAGAGTCACATTCTGAGGAACTGGGAGTTACAGTTTCTAGAGGGTCATAATTCAGGCCATGACAGATCCCCACAACCTCCACTGGTCCTGCTGACTTTCTTGTGAAGGTCTTATTTCCCTCTTCCTAGGACAGGCAGGATTAGAGGCCTTTCTTGGCACAGCCAGGAAGAGCTGCCACTCACAGCCACTCACAGGCTGCCTGTCCTTATCCCATTATTTTGACCATGAAGGTGATCCCATAGTCACAGGACTGGTCAGAACTGCTCAGACCATCCCTTCTAACTCCCTAGTATGGTCTAAAGGGCTGGGGTTGGAGTTTAAAATTACTCCAATTACACATGCATTGCACCCAAATGTCAGTGTGAATGCTACTCCTAGAATCCCGTACTTTCAGATGGAGAAACAAAGACAGAGAGAAACTTGCCCATTTTCACCTGCCTCAGTCAGCACAGTAGTCAGGATCAAATCCAGGCTGTTTCTGATTTCTTTCTTTCTTTCTTTTTCTTTCTTTCTTTCTTTCTTTCTTTCTTTCTTTCTTTCTTTCTTTCTTTCTTTCTTTCTTTCTTTCTTCCTTCCTTCCTTCCTTCCTTCCTTCCTTCCTTCCTTCCTTCCTTCTTTCCTTCCTTCCTTCCTTCCTTCTCTCCTTCTTCTTCTTTTTTTTTAAATATATCTTTCTTTCTTTTGGAGCTAAAATTGATCCTAGAGCCTCATGCATGTGAAGCATATGTGGTACCACCACCTATATCCCCAGCCTGCCAGATTTCTTTTTTTGAAAGTGTTGTGCTAACAGCCTCTCAGTGGAAGCTGGTTGCAGAAAGAATAGAAAATATAAGAAGCAAAGAGTGGAGTAACCGGAACCCATGGCACCACTGAGAGGCAAAGTTAAAACACTGGTGTGTGACCTCAAACATTTTTAATGATATGTAGAATATATCCAATAAATATTTCACTAAACTTTCCACATGTGTTATAATTTTATTTAATCCTTGAAACAATCCATGTGCTGTCATAGCATGCCATGTTTCTGCATATGTTTGTGAGCACATGCATGTACATACGTGTGTAAGTACACATACACAAAGGATTTTTTAAAATCTTACTTTTCTCTTCAAATCATTTCTCAGTTTACATGAAATGCATATGGGACAAATGTTTCATTTTCCCTCCCTCCCATCTAACCCCACACCCTCCTTTTCTACTCCTCTTGTTGAGCCTTCAACTTCCCTCCACCTCTTATAGTAAAAAAAAAAAAAAACAACCCTCTCTCTTTGTAAAATGTGCTTTCTTTCATAACTGAATCTCTGCATTTCTACCTTGGAGCACATTACATGCCTCTTCCAGGCATTGTGTGGGTGTGGAGAAAAGATCAGAGTAAGAGACACAGAGACTCCTGTTTATTTTAAATGTATCTATGTTGTGTTTGTATCTGGACCATTTCCCAAAGACTCTTGTGTTAAAGAATTGATCTCCAAAATGGAGTTACTTGAAGGTTGTGGAATATTTATGAGATGAGTCCTAGTAGAACATCTTAGGTCACTGGAAGAAGGCTTGGCAAGGAGATTGTGGATCCCTGGTAAACCACCCCCCTCACTTGCTCACAAATAGGTTTTGCCACATTCTCCCCACCTTCAAATGTTGCCTTCCCATAAGACCAAAAGTAATGCAACCAATCCTGGAGTGAAACCTCTGAAGTGTAAGTCATAGTAACCCTTTTATCTTCATAAATTAATCTATCTGAGGCATTTGTTGGAGTGATAGAAAGCAACCTAATACAACCTATAATTGTACGCACATCCATGTCCATATCTGTATATACAAAGTCAGTGGAAGCCTCTGTGCTCAGGCAATCTACTGAGTAATAACTTTTCAATTTCTTAAACACTCACCATGGGCCATCCCCTGCTGGAAATGCTTTCTGGCTCTTAATTCATGTAATGATTATATCCGAAGTAGATAGTCTTGTCCCATTCCTTACAGATAAGTAAACAGAAGTACAAAGAGCTCCAGAGTCACTCCAAGGCAGCTGTTAGAACCATGATTTGAACTCAGGCAGTCTGACCTGGAGCTGGGTGCTTTAACCATCACCCTTCTCAGACAATTTTGGCTTCCGTTCTTTCCAATAAGATTTTTGCATCTTTTGTTCATGTCTTTGAAGAAGGATGGTGTGAGGGAAAGAGAATTTGTATTTTTCTTCTCCTGGATTTTTCTCATTCCTGCCTATCTACGAATAGATTTTTGTTTTGGCCAAGCCGTTTACATGGGAAACTCAGTTTCTGACAATTTCTATAGAAATGATCTGCTTTAAATAGACTTCAGTGACCTGGGGAGGTGGCACACTGAGCAAAGCATACATTATACACATATTCATTGGGTACTTACTATGTTGCCAGGAGCTACTACTGAAACTTGGGGTGCACTGGTTAATAAAAGAGGCAAAGTGTTGCACATGGAGCTTAGGTCATACTAGAAGAAATGACCTTAAGAATACAACAAATAGGTAAATAATATAATATTTATAGTTCTTTTTTTTTAAAGTGGTATGTGCTAATGGAGGGAAAGTGCAGCTAGTTAAGGGAATCAGAAGAATCTGTGACGGAGATGTACTGAAACAGTGGTCTGTATGGGCATCACTGACAAGAGAAAATTTGAAAAACAATTTTTAAAGAGTGAGGAACTAAGCCATGTGTGTGTCTGGGGGATGGACCTTCCTGTCAGCGGAACTTTACAAAAGTCCTGGTAGTCAATTTTCTAGCTCTGCTCAAGCACTTGAGTTTCACTCTGAGTAATATGGGAGCCACTGCAAGCCTGGGAAGAAAGAAGTGACACGAACTGACACAAATTAAAATGATGATTCTAGAATTTGAATGAATAGAGACTATAACAGGAAAATAAGACCATGTAATATACTGTGCATTTAAACAGGAAAGGTGCTAGAAGCAAATAGAGAAAACACAGCCAGGTCAGATCTTGGATATATGCTGAAATGGAACCCATGTAATTTCCTAATGGATGGGATTTGGGGTGGTAAAGAAAGACTCAAAGGTTTGGAAGAGGAAAATGCCTCACCTCAGATTTGGAGGGTGGGGAGTGTCCAGAGTTCACTTTTGGCATATTAACAGAGATGTTGTTCATCCAAGGAACCTGTCAAGTAGGCAGAGAGACATCAAGCTGGGAGTTAAAAGAAAGGACTTTCCAGAGGTGTAAATGTGAGAGGTACAGATACACAACTATTGTAGGCTTTGCAAATCCCAGGAGCCTCTCAACTCTCTCACCTCTACTCTCTCCTTCCTCCCTTCCCTCCATTTCTCTTTACAAGATTCATTCATATTCCTGTTTTTTTTATGCAATTCATCATCCCCTCTTTCAGTCTTCTACAGATGTACAAACTCAAACCATTTAATGATCGGGACATATTAAAGGCCCTGCCCTGTAATAGGGTTGCCCTCCATAGGAGGAAGGTTTGGTTACAGTGTAAATTACTGTTCCCACTGTGAACACCTTTGTAGTAGTGAACCACAAATTTTTCCCTGAGGAATAGCTGAAGAATAGAAAAATCATAGGATTTCTTTATCATGCTGCAGAAGCCTAGTCTTTATCTAATGATATCCTCTCTTTTTATCTTTACCAATTGGAAACTATGCCTATGTTTGAAGACACAGCAAATAGACTAGAATAATCTTGCACTTTGCTTGGTCTCTAGAATGGTCAGCGACAGTGACACAGTGAAATACAACTGCAACGTTTTGCAACTACTGTTAAATGACTGACCCAAAGTACACTCATGTCCCTTCAGATCATAACTCTTTGCCCCACACAGTCACATGGTCAGAACCAATCCCCCCAAACTCTTTTCAGAACTCATGTGAAGATTCAGCTGTTTTCTTGCTTTCTTGTTCTATTTCTTCCTTTCTGTTGTTCTGTTTCTCCACTGAAGACATTTTTGAACTACGCTATCTTTCTCCTTGAGCCATTTAGTAGCACTCAAAGGTTCTATGTGGGCTACTGTCTTTTTAAATACATTTTTATTGTGTTTCTGTATATAATATAAAGTGTATATATATATATTTGATAAAATTAACCATTTCAACCATGGTAAGGATTCAATTTAGTGGCATCTGTTAGCTGTTGTGAATAATGCTGAACATACATACACAGGTACCTAGTTGAATCCCTGCTTTTAACATTTAACAGTGTAATTGAAATTTCTGGATGATATGATAATTCCATGTTTAAATTTTTTTAAAAAGTATCACTATTGCCTTTGGTAGCTGGAATGCTCTATATGCTCTCCAACAATGCATAAAAATAATGCACAATTTATTCACATGTGGACCGCTGGAATCTGGGAACCGGGTGTGCAGCGATGTTGGAGAAAAAAGAGACAGGACAGCGGGGCACAGGGATCCAAAGAGGCAAGACTCTAAGGCAAATTTTACTTCTTCAGTGAAAACTTATATAGGGCAGGGTATGTGCAATATATGGTTTTTTTTTAACCTAAACAGAACCAAATAGAATGTATAGGTTATCTATCACTGAGTCAGTGGGCCAAGAACAAAACTTTAAGGTTATAAACAATAAACTATTTGTTCAGCATGTTAAGATCTTACCGAGGCTACACAACAATTTACAAACTTCAGGAAGGAATGATAAGACTTCTACAAGGCGCCTACTGTTCTAGACAATGTCCCTTCTCCCAGGCTCCCTAGGGTCACCTTTAACCCTGCAGCTGTGAGCTTTCTCAACTGCCTCAAGATATTCCTAAGAGTACAAAAGACAAGCCCTCGACAGGGCTCCGAAAGTATCTTACATCCACATTCTTGCCAAGATGAATTATTTTCTGTTCGTTCTGTTTGTTTTGTTTTTCCATTTGTTTCAATAATAGCTGTCCTCAATGATGTGAAGTGTATCTCACTGTGACATGCATTATCCTAATGACTAGTGTTGTTGTGCATCTTTTCATGGGCTTATTGATCATTTATGTTTTCTTTGTAGAACTATATACAAATTTCCTTTGCTACTTTTTACATTGTATTGTTCATTATTTTATTGTTGAGTTATAGGAATTCTTATATATACTTTATGTTAATCTCTTCTGAGATATATGCATCTCATATATTTTCTCTCATTCTGTGAATTATCTTTTCACTCTCTTCACAGTATCCTTTGATACATAAACTGTATTACTTTAAGCCCAATTTATTTATTTCCCTTTTGTTTGTGATTCTGTTATCATATTAAAAAGTTATTGTCAAATTCAATGTTATAAAGCTTGTACCTATGTTTTTCTGAGAGTTTTGGCTCTTATATTTAGGTATTTGATCCATTCTGGGTTTATTTTTATGTACAGTATAATATAAAAGTCTAACATCATCCTCTGGCATATAGCTATCCAGTTTCCCAAGTTATTGAAAACACTGTCTGTTTCACCTTGAAATGTCATGATATCCTTGCTGAAAATCAATTGGCCATATACGTACAGATTTAATGTTTAGCTTGTTATTTTATGTCACTGGTCTCTGTGTCTGTTCTAATACCAATAATACATTGCTTTAATTACTGTAGCTTCTTAGCATGTTTTAAAATAAGAAAATGTGAGTCTTCAACTGTGACCTTTTTCCCACGTTGTTTAGATTATTTGGGTTTCCTTTTCCTTGAGATTCCACATGAATTTCAGAGTGGGCTTTTGTGGGGGTTTTTTGCAAAATATGTAACTGGGATTACATTGACTCTGTTGCTTTCTTAAATTAGTACTGATGGCTCAGTAGTGTTTAGTGTTCTGATCCATGAGTGTGGAATGTCCTTCCATTTAATTTTGTCTCTGTGGTTTTCAGTGTTCAAGTCTTTTTCCTCCATAGTTATCTAGAAATTTGATTCTTTGATATTATTATAAATGGAATTGTCTTCTGACTTCCCTTTATGGATTGTTCATTATTAACGTATAAAAATACAACTGAACATTGACCACTGATTTTGTATCATGCAAATTTGCTGAATTTATTTATTAGCAACAACAGGGTTTTTTATGGAATCTTTAGCGTTTCTTTGTATCAAGTCATGTTATCAGTAAACAGGGATAATTAGAGCTCTTCCATTACAATTAAAACTCTTTCTACTTCTTTTTTCCTACCGCTGTGGCTAAAATTTTGAACGCTGTGTTAAATGGAAATGGGGAAGGTGGGCAGTCGCATGTTATTCCTGACCGTAAAGGAAACGCCTTCATTCCTTCACCATTGAGTGTGACGCTGCCTGTAAGGGTTTCACATGTGACTGTCATCATGTTGAAGAAGTTTCTACTTAGTCACATTTTTTTATTATGAAACAATTTTGAGTTTTGTGAAATGCTGTACCAAATTAGATGATCGTGTGGGTTTTTTCTCTTCCATTAATGTGGTACATTATATTATTTGACTTTCCTAAATTGACCCACCTTCCACACTTGAAATTCATACCACTTAGTCATGATGTATAATCCTTTTAAAATCCCATAGAATTCAGTTTCCTAGTATTTGATTGAGGATCACTGTGTCAACAAATCCAGTAGCAATTCTACCAAGAGTCAACAGCTTGATTGCAGTTGCACCTGACAGAGAAGTTAATTTTGTGTCGAAATGACAGTTTAGGTTCAAATGGGCTCCAGATGAGCAGCACCCTCAAGTATAATCTATGTTTAATGACTCCCAGGACAGTATGCCTGCTTGATATGCCTCCCGGGATTTATGGGATGAAATAAAATTTAAAAACATTTTAAAAATACATTAAGATCCATTGAAAACTAGAAATTCATTTAAAGGTATTTGTCAGACCAGAATTTTTTTTAAAGGTTGTTTGAGAATCATTAAATCTTCAGAGTGAACCAGTTTCTGAGAACTATCAGTGACATAAGAGTTTTATTGATCACCTCTTCCAAGAGGTCAGCAAGATATATTCTGAGAAGTGAAAAGGGGATCTTGATTATAATTGGTAATGGTAGTAGCTCTAAAGAGAATAAGGAGTGTTTGGGCAAGGCATTTGCTGTGGCCTTGGGACACAAGGAATGAGTGATTTTGATTTATACTGTGAGTGTGTTAAAGAAAAGAGAATCTCAAATGTTTTATTTTTACCTTCTATGAACAGTTTTCAGGTAAAGGCACAATAGTTTGTAATACATGTGGAGATGGAACCATTTGCTGCCCAGAGCATCCAGTGTCAAGACAACTACCCAAACTTTGGCCAAGTGTGTTGTTTCTTTGGTCTCATTCTTTGTAGGGATATTCAGGCTAAAGGAATAAAAATAGCATCGCACTGAGTTCCGTGGTGGATGATGATCAGTAGTGCAATTCGTGTAGTCCAAAACTCCTACAATTGCTCATTAAATTAATCTTTAGAGGCTCACCAGGAAACCAAGTGTGCTGGATGGAGTTGATCTCCTTTGGTATTCTTAGAATTATACAAGGGGCTGAAAAAGGGTAAGCCACCCCCTCCTGCAGGTGGAATATACCAGAAGGCTGAAGTTCGGTTCCATTCTCACTTAATGTGGCCTCAGAAGCTATGCTGAGTTTGGTAGGTAAATCAGGGTTTTTGACTGTCTCTATTTCCTGGAGAGCCAGTAGGTAACCAGTCACTTGTGATTTTTAGTGGTATTTAATACAAGGCTTAGAAGAGAAGTATTTTGCCTCAGAGACCCTGAAGCAATTTAGAGCCATCATGAGTGGTCTACAGACCCCAAGAGGTATGAAAGCCATTGCCAATACCTATGCAGTGAAGGAGTTTGTTTCTGTTTGTTTGTTTGTTTACTTATTTTGTTTGTTTGTTTGTTTGTTTGAAGATGTTAACAGGAGTGCCTGTGGTTTAACTTACATATGCAATTGGTAAGGTACATGTTGCCACCAGATCTTAAAAAGAAGTAAAATATTGTATGGATTATATGTTATTAAATAAGTACATTGGCTGAATCTCTTCAGAAGACATTATTATTAATGCAATGTCCTACCTGTGCTCCTGGGGAAATGCGAATATTCAGATCATGTCTATGTGTGTGAAGGCAAAACTTTAGAGGTACCTCCAGAGTCCTTGAATTTTAAGATTTTATATTTTTAGTTCTGCGAGGAATGTCATTGATATTTTAATAGAAACTGCACTGAATCTGTAAATGCCTTTGGGTAGTATGTACATTTTTAAAATATTAATTTTTCTAATCCATTAATCTGGAACATCTTTCCATCTCTTTGTGTCTTCTTCAATTTCTCTCATAAAGTGTTTTAAAATTTTCATTGTTAAGGTCTTTAACTTTCTTGGTTAGGTTTTTTGCCTAGGTTTTGGAGGTGGTTATTTTTGTTTCATAGCTATTGTCAAGGAGGTTGCCTTCATGATTTCTTTATCAGGAATCTCCTTATTGGTATGTAAAAATGCCACTGATTTTTGTATACTGATTTTTCTTCCCTGCAACCTTCCTGAATTTATCAGTCTTAATAGTCTTTTCCTGAAATATTTAGGTTTTTCTACTTTTAGAGTCATATCATCTGTAAACAAGGATATTTGACTCCCTCCATTCTTATTTGCATGCTTTCCATTTCTTTTTCTTGCCTAAATCTGATGGTTAACACTCAATGTGTAGACCCATTAGAGGGTTAAATGCGACAACACATGCAGTGTACTGAGCTCCAGTCCCATCCCTGGTGTGTACTCTGTCAGTGAAAGTCCTCATTGATAAGCTTGAGGACATGCAGAACTCATCAGGATGGACAATAACTGCTCTGTTTTACTTCAGGAGTGATCACAAATGAGGAGCTACAGGTCCTTCAGCATGAGAAGTCAGTGTTGGTTACTGCTGGAGAGACAGCCACTCTGCACTGCACTGTGTCCTCTCTGTTGCCTGTGGGGCCCATTCTGTGGTTCAGGGGGCAAGGACAAGACCGGAAGTTAGTATACAGTTCCAAAGGAGGTCACTTTCCACGGATAACAGAAGTTTCAGACACCAGAAAGAGAAACAACATGGACTTCTCCATCCGTATCAATAATGTCATCCCAGTAGATGCTGGCACTTACTACTGTGTGAAGTTTCAGAAAGCAAGCTCTGGGGACAAGGAGTTTCAGTCTGGAGAAGGCACCAAGGTGTCAGTGTGTGGTAAGTATGATGTGGGCCTCTCTCATACCCTGATGTGTGGCAGTACGTCAACAGTAATGTCCTTCACTCTGTGAGTCACAGCTAACAAGCTGGTGAGATGGTGAGTGCTCATGTGCATGATCTGATGTCACCCCTTCTACATATCAGGAAATCTGAGGCCTGCAAAAGCTGTGCTATAGCTAATATTCTTTAATCCCCCCCCCCAAAAAAAACCATAACAGGTAAATAGATGAAATCTGTAGTCTTTGTCAGCCTATTCCTCAGCTCTGGCCTTCTGTACTCTGCCCCATCCCTTTTTGGCTCCATAGAGAAAGATTCTAACTGTTTGTCAAAGAACCAGACCTTGCTTGCTTCCCCCAGAATGCTTCCCCTCAGTGAGCAAGTATTCTCTTATGCCACAGCACTGAAGGTCTTCTGTATACTAAGTTATGCTCTGAATGTTATAGAAACAGCAGGGAGCCACCAGGTTGAAACTACCCCACTAAACCTTAGTTCTCATCCCTCCAATGAGGACCAGGATGTGTGGGGCAGAGAGGTGGCAGGGTGCTTTCCCTCCCTCTTCGTAACAGCATACTGAGAGGATTCCTGAAGAGTCACTGTTGAATCTAATGTCCTGGTTGGAGGAGCAGCTAAAAAGATATGTGTTTGCCCTCGATCTATCTGGGAAACTCTTCTGTATCAGAGACATACTCTCACAGACACTGTCTGCTTTGAGTAGAGCAGGGCCATCTATCCAGTAAACAATATCCCATCTGGGTGACCTAGAGATTCCCCAGTTGAAGCAGAGAGATGTTCAGTTTGGGTTTCCTACTCAAGGCCCAGGATCCTCTTCCTAACACCTGAGGCAAGGATCGTCAACACGTAAGGAAATTTCAGACCATCCAGCCCAACTGCCCTTATGGGAGTCTGAGGCTCAAACACATCAAGGGTCCTGCTCATGGTCACATAACCAATCAGTGTTAGAGTCAAACCCAAAATCTAGGCCAGTCTCCTTGCTCCCCAGCACTAGATAGTGTCTGCAGTTGTAGATCAAGTCCTGAATAAAAGACCTTGAAACCAATATCTGAGCAGAGAACCAGCATTTCTGCTCTTCACTGGTTTCTGAAGGGTTCAAGATGTGCTCCACATTCAGAATCTAAGTCTGATTGGTAATTGGAAAACCATCCCTAAACTTAAGCCATATAGATCATTCTTCCTCGAAAGTCTATCAAATGACATAGAGAGCTGTTCCATTATTTTAGCAACTACACATTACTTTTTTAAATGGAAATGTCATAATATAGTTCATCTTCTGTAGGGAGATGGCTATTACAACAGTGCTGCAAAAGACGAACTTGTAATCCACCATCCCACACAGGAGGGAGATGCTCAATGGAAGAGGTCTACTAGTTCAAAGGACGAATGCATTTTAATTCATGTGGATGCTGCCAATTTTCCCTCCTGGATGTGGTAGGAGTCAAGTCTCCTCCCAACCCCTGGACATAGGCAGGGAAAGTGACTTCACCTTGACTCTAGCTATCACAAATAAAGACTGAAGTTCCCATGTGCTATATCCCTAGACAGTCACAGCTAGCATGTGGCTTAGGTGTAACTCAGTCTTCTAACTCTTAGTAGAGTGCTTGTTTGTCTGTGTCATGCCTTCACCCTCAATGATGCTCTGGATATGAAAGGAGGAAAGGGAAAAGGGAGGTGGCAATCAGTGTCAAGATTCAAAAATTGGGACTGTTATGGTTTGTGTCCAGATGGTCCCTCAATGCCTCATGTGGTCATAGATGGGGCTTTTTCAGAGGTGGCTGAATCTAGAGTGTGTGATGCTGGGATTAAGGACATGTGATGACTAAATCAGCCAATGGATCGGTTTGGCACCACCCTCATCCTGGCAGCCTGGATAAGATATAAGCAGCAGAAAGAAGCTGCTTAGGCCCCTTTGCTGGCCACGCCACCCTGCCTTGGAGCCAGCTGATGATGGACTGAAGCCTCTACAAACAGTGAGCCAAATGAACCTTTCTTCCTTTAACTTTGGGTGTCAGGTATTTTGTCCCAGCAGTGAGAGAAAAGAAACTAAGACAGGGACACTGGCTGTCTTGAAGAACATAGGAAATGCTCACTGGGACACAGTGTGGGGTGAGGAGACTGCTTTCACTTCTCCTGGCTTCACTTTTCTCATTTGTGAAATGGCGATAATCCCAATTCCTTGTAGGAAAATGAGCAAGTGTGAGGGATTCCCTACAAATCAACAGGTGAAAGCAGGTATCCCAACACCAAGGCGTTATTTCACAGTTGTGACACCTGCCGTGACACAGTACCCTTTGCTGAGTCTCAGTTTGCCCATTTGTAGAAGGTGGATTACTGTACCAGCCTTTCCAGCGTGTCATGAGAATACCAGAAGCCTGCCGAGGCACGGACTCTCGGCGTGCCCTGGGATGATCATTCTAAGGCTCTGTGGTCTTGGACCACTTTTGACTTCCATGCAGTCTTCATTCTCCTGTCTGTGAAATGGTTCTGTGAACATTATAGAGGACATGCACACGGTCCTGGGCTGGGGAGAGTCAGGATTATTCCTGAACATCAAGATAGCAGTGGCCTGGAAGGCAGAGATCGGAAGACCACTGCCTGAGGGAAAATTCCAGTCTGATTACTTCTTAGCCTGCAACCTTGGATAAGGCACTGCACACAGTGGGTGCGATAGTTTAGGTCTAGATGTCCCCCTGAAGCCTCACATGCTCATAGGTGGGGCTTTGGGGAGGTGATTGGATCATGGAGACCTGATACTCATTGGTGGGAGGTGAAGCCTGGTTAGAGCAGGTGGGTCACTGGGGGCAGAGCCCAGAAGGGTGTATCTTTCTCCCTCTGCCTTGATCTCTCTCTGCTTCCCTCTGCCATGGCCCTCTGCCATGCTGGTCTGCCCTGGAGCCGGCCGAGTGTGGGTTGAAATTTATACAAACTGGGGACCAAAATAAACCTTTCCTCCTTAGAGTTGTGAATATTGGGTATTGTGCCTTAGCAACAAGAGAGAAGTAACTGAGAAAGTGGGCCTCAGTGTCCTCACTTGTTGATAATGTCCACAGAGCATGGCCAGGACTGAAGGAGTAAGTCATGTAAAGTGTTTAGGGTGAGCCTGGCTTAAAGGAAATGCCCGTGAATGTGAGCAAGACTGAATCGTCCTGGGCGGTCACTTGGACAGTCACTTGGATGGTCACCTGTCTAGGACTCAGGCTGCTCAACCTGACTGTTCATTGGCATCACTCATTAGAAACTCTGGGAAAAAATTTCACATCTAGGTTTCCCCTAAAATTCAACTATAATTAGTTCTTATGGATCTGGGCATCTGAAATTTCTAATTACACCAGAAGATTCTAGTGCACAACAGGGCTAATAACCACCTGAGATAGAGGTGCTGAGATCACAGAGGAAAAGAGTTTCAGTCTGCCTGTCTGTCTCTCTCTCTCTGTCTCTCTGTGTCTCTGTATCTCTGTCTCTCTGTATCTCTTTGCCAAGGTGGTTCCATGGAGAATCTTCTTTCTGGGTAGGGATTCTTCAGAACAGGGTGCTGAGCACAAGTTTCTAGGCCCCAGTGGTGGGGCAGAGACACATCTCAAGGAGCAGTTCCCAAGCCCATGGAGAGGCATCCCACACAGATCCCTGCTCACACCCCAGCCTTAGTGCAGGACCTGACATCTTACACGTCTGCATCTGCACAAGTGCTCAAGCTCAGCAATTTCTAGCTCTTTAGGGCGGAACTCTCCTTTGACAGACCTCAGTGACCCAAAATGTCAGGCAGGAATCTTCTTCCCACCAGAGCTTCATGCAGTCTGTAAATACCTGCTGTGGAGGAAACATTGTGATCTTGTCTGTTTTGAAAGCTGCTCAGCCAAACTCATTGCTGGAGAGATTATTAGGAAAAGAGGGAGAGAACCAGAATTTGGTGGTTTCTGGTCCTTTCTTCATTCAGGTTTTCCTTGACAACTGCAGGAACGGGACAGAGACTCTCCTGGTGTTTTTGTACTGCTTTTGTTGTTACTTCCTGGCTGCCTAAAGAACAAATGTGTATTTTCAGATCTACTAATGATGGCAGCAGTAGGTGTTACTCATTGAGCGCCTATCACATACTTGGCACTGCGGCGCTGTGTTCTTCACTGTTCTTCATCTTTTCAGCATGGTATTTTTGCTACCTTCTACAGAAGGAAGCCCTGAAGCTCCAAAGATAAAGAGTGAGTGTTAAATTAATCAGCCCTGCTGGTTATGATGATCTCAGTTCTTTGCCACCCCTTCTTGACCTGCATGTCTTTGATCAGCTCTCTCTGAGCCTTGTCCTGTCCAGGGCTTCATATGCAGACCCTCTCTGGGGATGGCGAGAGAATTAAAGAGCTGAGAGCTCAGGCCAATGTCAATATGCCCAAGAACTTTTCATAAATGGTAACTGAACATAGGCCCTCATTCCTTTAGGGAAGTCTGGGCTGCTGCCATTTTTGTCAGTGTGACTTCTTCAGGTGACAGCCTCCCTATTGTGCCCTCAAAGAGTTTGATGAGTGTTAGGAAGCAAGTTGAATATTTACAAATACAACTGTTTGTGATATTTGCTGCCTGCAGACTGTCATAGGAGGTGCTGTGTGATGATTAGCAATATGAAGACACTCTTTTGACCAATTTACAGGGCAAACATCCCCCTTCTTCTGACTACATCTGCAATGGGCCTGTGTCTATGTCTTTTGTAATTAATTACAGAACTTAACCATCTTTGGTTTGCTCAGTGTTACCAAGGAAACAAAACCTCTAGTTTCACTTGCTCTTAGTTAAAATTTTTTTTAAATCAGTAATTTTGGAGTCATGCAGCTGGACAATACATTATTACTTTCACACTGTCTTTGCTGTAGATGATACCTATGACTGAAGCCACCAACTAGATTAAAAACAATTTTGTAGCAAATGTTATATTGCCTGTCCTCCATGGGAAAGTAGGCTTTTGCTGTTTCCCTCTGTTCTCTAGGGAATAGTTGCTTTTCTGTATTTCCCTTGGTCCTTCAAGGAAAAAGAGTCTTTCATTTCTTCCCCCTTTGTCAGGGGGATGGACACATTTTATATGCTAATAATGAATGGCTGAATTAAATATTGCTGGGAAAAGGAACAACAACAACAAAAAGAAACGAAACAAACTTTTGGAAGAAGTTCCTCCTCAGGGGAAAGGAGATCTGGGGCAGGGGAGGAAGGAGGATCCAAAATGATCCAGATATGTTATGTATGTACCAATTCCACAAAATGAATGTAAATACCATGTATTGTAAAAAAATACATGTATACCATGTATACCAAAAATGACACAAGTCATAAGATTTTCTAATCAATTACTGTACCCAGAATATCAAGTATTCTATAGATAACAGCAACACATGCATCAGAAAGCGGAGCATCCAGCCATTTCATCTACACTGGCGCTTACCTATCTGATATACTCCTCTGTATATAAGCCTTGTGCCTGCAAGGCTCTATCTTATTTTCATTGCTAGCTTCCCAGATCCTTTTCACTGTCCCAAAAACTTGTCCTCAAGTCATTGGCCTTCTTAGATGACAATCATTGAACTTGGGTTCATGGTTACCTCAGTAGAGGTGAGCTTTATTTTCAATCCCAAACTGAACAAGCAGAAGACCTGAGATACAGAAAAGGATCTTTTCCTTACATAATCATGATCTGGCACAAGTTAGACTCTACTGGAATAGTTAAAGAAAGAAGAAAAATATGGAATATATGCATAAATACTAGAGGGAAGAGATCTTGATGGGAATAATGTCTGTGTTAAAGATATAACTCTGTTTTAGAGAAGCATTTCCTGTGCATGATCTAAAACACTTGCTTCCAAGGCCACAGTGTTGTTTCCCCTGCACTGATTTCTCTCTATAAATGCTTTTCCTAGGTTGGCAAGCTGTCCAGGGCATATGGGGGAAGAGTTAACACAGAGTAACATAGGTTAGTAATTTCCTGGACCATGACTGGTGATCCTTTAGTACAGGGAGAACATTTGCCTTAGGCCTGGATTGCACCTGGGTCTCCTCTTCCTCATTGCCTGGCCAGGTAGGTATGCTCACCTCCAAAGAAGCAGACAAGAGGTTAAGGACACCCCCCACCCTTGTCCTATTACGAAGATTCACAGGTAATGTCTATTCTGTATCTGGAGATATAGTTTATGGTATAGTACATATGTAGCATGCATGAGGGCCTGGGTTTAATACCCAGTACTGCAAATTAGTAACGGTACTAATAATAACAATAATAATGTCTGTAAATGTTCTCTTCACCATGTCACATGCTTATCATCAGTGGTGTTTATTGTAATTACATTTCTTATTCATAAATGCTTGTTTGCAGCCAAACCCTCTCTCCCTGTGGTATCAGGCCCAGCAGGAAGGGCCACACCTGAACAGACAGTGAATTTCACCTGCAAATCCCATGGCTTCTCCCCCAAAAGTATCACTCTGAAATGGTTCAAAAATGGGAATGAGCTCACTGACTTCCAGACCAAGGTGGACTCCATGGGAGAAAGCGGCTCCTTTAATGCCTCCAGCACAGCCAATGTGTTGCTGACCTCCAAGGACATTCGATCTCAGGTCATCTGTGAAGTGGCTCACAGCACCCTGCAGGGGGGCCCTCCTCTTCGTGGAATTGTCAACTTGTGGGACACCATCCGAGGTAGATTACCCCGACCTCCGCTCTAAGTCCACTTCTGCCCACCAATCCTAGGCCTCCCTGGTGACTTTTGCTCCAGGCTGGTACGTCCTAGAATCTCATTCCCAGCAGACCTGCCCACCTACAATGCACGTGTGGGCTCCTGCTATGTGACCAGCACTGTCCTGAAAGTTGCATTTATTTTACCAACAATAACTATAATTTTGGCTCATCTACTAACTACAAGTCAAGTCCCTATATGTCTGAGATGCATTTATTTTGCTAAAGTTATTACATTTTGACTATATGCCGGGAGTTGCCTTGTTGATTATATTCATGATTACCTACCAGGAGCTACCAGTCCTTGAGCACCTACTGTGTGCCAGCCTCTGTACTCATTTCATTCATGTGTAAATCCTCAGTGTCTATATTTGGTATATGCCTGCCACTGTTCCAGGAGATGTCCTTGCCTTGTTGGTGGGAGCTCAGCTCTCCTTTGAGATCTGTCTGTGCCTTCAAGTCAAATTTTCTGCCTGTGCTCTTTCAGTCCCACCCACCTTGGAGGTCACTCAACATCCCACAAAGGTGGGGGACCAGGTGAACATCACCTGCCAGGTGAAGAAGTTCTACCCCCCGAACTTGCAGCTGACCTGGTTGGAGAATGGAAATGTGTCACGGAAAGAAACAGGCTCAACCCTCACAGAGAACAAGGATGGGACCTACAACAGGATGAGCTGGCTCGTGGTGAAGTCATGTGCCCACATGGAGGACTTAGTGCTCACCTGTGAAGTGGAACATGATGGGCAACCAGCAACCAGTAGAAACCTTACCCTGGATGACTCTGTTTACCAGAAGGGGGGCGGTAAGTATGTTACCCTTGTTGAGGCTTCCACTCTAGCCCATTGGCTCTTTTTAATTTTTATGTCTTTTCTAAATGTCAAAAGTAGTATTCGTGCTTATTATTCAATAATCTGTAAGTCCTTGTATAATGAGGAGAATCTTAAAGTCAGTTCCCTTCCCTGGCTCGCACACACCAAGGATCTGCCTGGTAGGAATTTGGTATGTATCTAGATGGGTCTCTAATTTCAACATATATTAAAGAAGAAAGTAGAGAGGGAGGAAGATATCTTGTCCTAGTTCCCTGTCTCTTTTAACCTAACAACATAGAAATTTTCATAGTCCTCTTCATCTTCTTCAATCTTTTCATCTCTCCCCAGACTCCATTCTATCTCGAAGTTTTCCAAACACATCTGTATCATCCATCACACTGTAGACTGTGTGATCCACTAGATTAAAATCAGAAAGACCTACATGAAGATACAGAGTTCAGATTTGGATCAGGCACCAAGGGGATCATGAGTGGTCATAGTAGGGCCATCTACGGTCTCTTGATCTGTAACAATGAATTAATAATATTCACCATCCTCTCTGCATGTCCACTACAAGCAAATTTCAGTTTGTTTGTCTTCTCTTTTCATGATTCAACCACCCTGTTAACAGTGTATAGAAAAGAAAATTAGTACTATTGTTGAGAACCTCTTCTATTAGACCAGTTGATTGGTCTAAGTGAGTGATGAGGAACCTTCTAGAACTTCCAGTAATAACAAACAGCCTGCTGTGCCACATGTGCCATAGGTTCACCACCACTGGCCTAAACCAATCATGGTAATCTTGAGATCCTTGGGGACAGGATTACCAGAAGCCTATAAGACAAATTTGGGCAGATAAAGCAAATGTTCCCAATCCAATGGATATTGTCACAAGAACCTACTGTTGACTCATGCCCCCCTTTCTGTGACCAAAATGTGTTATTTCCCTCTCATGTATACCAAGAGCTGCTCTTGACTCCTGAAATTTTACAACAGTCCTTGTTCCACCCTGCATGCCAAATGCTTCACCTGCTCATTCAACACTTTGTCACCCTTGTCCCTCCCTGGTGTAATAACTCTTTGTTTTGTGTTTGATGAATTCTAGTAACTTTATATTTTCTATATCATTGATTCATACTTTTTTTCTTTTCATTTCCTTTATCCTGATTTCTATTTGTGTATTTAGCATTTCTTTTGTAGTTTCTTGAAGTCACCCATTTATCCCTGTCCCTGCCTGCAGAATGAAGAAACACAGAAAGTGGAGAAAAATTTCCCTTATAATAAGAGATTCATGGAAGTCACGTACTCATGTCCGCCAGTAGCTTAGTCAAGTGTGCATATCCAGAGCTAAGGGAGCCCTTCAAGGATGATCTAATGATTAAGGATCTTTTTCTACAAAACCAATTCCATTATCACAGTTAATAAAACTAACTACAATTTCCTCCAATCATCTAAAATGGAATATACATTCAAATTTTTCAAAAATTCCTTTCATAACTGTTTTCTGTGAGCCAAAATTCTTTTTTGGGGGGTGCTAGAGATTGAACTCAGGGCCTTATGCTTGCTAGGCAAGCATTCTAACACTGAGCTAAATCCCCGGCCCCACAAAATTCATTTCAATTCATCCTTAAATGCTCAGTGGAATTCTGCTGTGGAAACATTTGGGCCTCAAGAAATTATTTCAGAAGTTTTTTAAATGATGAATTCTATTTCCTCCATTGTTTAGAACTGTTCATATTACTCATTTCATATAGGGTGTATATGGTAGGTGGTGATTTTTCAGGAAATTCTGGTCCTTTTTATCTAAGGTGTAAAGCCAGCATATAGTGTTGCTCATAACAATCCCATTATTATCATTATTTTGATGTCTGTAGAGTCTGTAATTATGACACAATTCAATTTTGATGTTCCAAATTAGTGGTTTCTCTTTCTCTTCATCAATCTTGCTAGAGAATTTTCCATTTCATTGACATTTTCAGAGGAGTAATTCTTTGTTTTGATGAACTTCTCTGTTGTTTTTGTACTTTCTGTATCATTGATTTTGTACTTTTTTTCTTTTCATTTCCTTTTTCTCTGCTTTCTATTTGTGTATTTTGCACTTTTTTCTAGTTTATTGAAGTAGAAGGTTTAGGTTATCAATTGGAGATTTGTCTTCTTTTTACTGCCACACCTGGGCACCGCCATGAAATCTGGAAACAGATGGGTCAGCCCATGAGAAATGTGGCATGGTGTGTCCCAAATCCTCATGTGTAACGTGGGACCACAGGCATTTGTAATTCTCAGCATTGCAGTGAAGATTTTATTATGCAATAGAAGCAATTTCACATTGAAGTCAACACAAAACATGACTTGACTACTTTTGGATCATTGCTGATTTTCAGCTGTGGTGCTGCCATTGTGCTCAGCATCCCGGTATTCCAATGAAGATCTTTGAGTTATTTGACCAGTGTGTTCTTACCTCTTTCCTCAGAGTCCCACACTCCCATCCTGGACCCGTTCCTGCAGAGCAGGCCACTGAAGTTAAGAATCCAATCTCCTCTGTAGCTCTGCTGCTCTTACAGTCATGTCTAGGGCCCCAACCTCTTCTTTTCCTGCCTTCTGGATGCAGGAGATAAGCATCTAGAATGCTACCAAGAAGTCTTTTGCCTTTCTTGCACTTAACAATTAACTCGTGATTAAGCGCTCTTAGCTTTTTATTGTCTTTCCCCCAAAGGACTGATGGCGCCAAAACTCATCCATGCCACAACCTTATAATTACCATTTTCCAGCTTAGTTTCAAATCCCTGATGCCATTGAATTCTCTTCCTTATGGTTTGCCATCCTAGTTCACTGCAGCCAGAGTTTTAATAATTGCCCCTCTACCACAATCCAGCGGCTTCCCTGCTTTCTTTTTTTAAAAATAGATTTTTATTAAAATTTATCTAAAATTACTCAAACTTACAGGCCATTGCACAAGCTTACAGACCACAATACAGTGTGCCTTTTTCTTATAATAAGGAGCAATGTAAACAACCACATAGATGCAGCATTAAGTCACAACTACATAAAGTTACTGTAGTACCTAGTGTATGTGTCACTGTTTTAAATTTGGGTTATTAGGTTCTTGTTTTTAAGATGTCATTATTCCTCTGGCTTCCCATTCCCCTCCCCATTTGCTCTCTTGTTCCCTTGGGCCCTTTGTGGTTTTTTTGGTTTTTTTTTTCTTTTTTTTTTTTTTGTACCGGGAATCGAACTCAGAGCCTCATGCTTGCGAGGCAAACACTCTAACCACTGAGCTAAATCCCTGCCCCTCTTTTGCCTATTAGATTAGATCTGACCCTTTGCCTTTTTGTATCCATTGTTTGCCCTTTTCTTTTGTTTGTATTTTGCCTCACTCAAGTGAGAGATACCATACGGTATTCAAGCTTGAGAGTCTGGTTTATTTCACTCAACGCTATATTTTCCAGGTCCATCCATTTTCCTATAAATGATTCTAGTTTGTCATTCTTTATAGCTGAATAGTATTGCATTATGTATAGGTACCACATTTTATTTATCCAGTTATGGAAATCTGTATGGAGATTTCTTAAAGCCTGAAAATAGAAATCCCATATGACCCAGCCATTCTCCTACTGAGTATCTTCCCTGAAGAGCTAAAGACATCATACTACAGAGATACTTGAATACCAGTGTTTACAGCAACACAATTTGTAACAGCTGAACTCTGAAAGCAGCCTGTATACCTGCTGCCTTTTACCACCAGAGCTGGAGTCTCACTGTCAGCCAGCTGATGAGTGACCAAATTCCAAACTTGAACTTTAGTTTACTTTCTAGGTCCCTTCTTGAGGCGAGTCTCCTCAGGAAGCACACTGAGATGGACACAGGAAGGCAGGGAGCATTCTGGAGGGCTGTCAAGGTGAGCAAGAAAAGAAGTCACCCTGCAGGAGGAGCTGTTGAAGCACAGTGCAGACACAAGAAAGAATTCAGCAGCTGTTACAGAGAGCATGAGGGCTGTGGCGGTCTGTTTCAGAACTGTTTTAAATAGAGAAAAGGGGCCTGGCTTTTTAGACTCCCAATTCAGCCAGTCTTCGATGTGGGCCACTCTCTAAAAAGAAGTGAACTCGAGCAGGGCAGCTTTTCAAATGAGAGGGCGTCCCAAGATACTCAGCTGAGATCTGTTGGCTTCCAGTCCTCAGCACCCACTCCTTCCTTAGAACCTCACAGCATTATTTTATTCACACAGAGAAAATTTCATACTTATTTATTTATAAAAGCAAAAATGACTCATTGTAAAAATGCAAGGAATCCAAATGTCTGCTTCCCCAGATCTGACTTTCTGTGAAGAACAGGGAGATCTCAGATGACTTCTACACTGGAGTGGAGAAGTTGGATGATGACTGAGGCCCCTCCCAAGCAGGAGACCTGATTTTTTTGACTCCTCACCAGAGTTTTCTTCAGCCTGCTATTTCACTAGGTCAGCCTGCCTCCCTCTGAGCATTCCCCCAGACCCTGCGAGCACAGATCATATACCTTGCCCTGTGCTAAGCAGGGTAGCCTTACTACTCTCACCATGGAACCATTCTGAATTCACATGCATGCCCCATTCAAATTGATCCTGTGACTGAGGGGCTAGACTAGTCTTCATCTCAGGGATCCTCCTCAGAGACAATAGTGTTGAACACCCCTAGGTTTCATTCCCACTAACCTGGTAGCCCTACCTAAACTCTCTTGGCCTAGATACAATAATCACAATGGAAATAAGAATCTCTGCCACACAGCATTGTGTAGACCCACTAGGAAACCAGGTGCCACACCAGTACAATGTGCCAGTGAGTGCATACTCTCCATCTCTTCCCTTCAGTAGGTCAACCTGGTAAACTGAAGTTGGTGAGAATGAGAGGCTTGTTATCCTGGCTTCTGCCTCAGATTGAACCAGAGCAGCCAGAACAGGATACAGGTTCAAAAGCTTCAGAGCTTTGATTGGTCCAGGAAGCCTCAGAGGGAATGGTTGATACTCTTCAGGATATCTCCTTCTAACTGTTCCTCTTTTCCCTTGATTTCCAGGACTGGATCTGCCCATTTCTTCTACAGCCTTCCTGACTCTGCTCCTTAGCTTCAAAGTGCTGCTGTTGGTGGTTGGTGTTTCAGCCATCTATGCTCGCAAGAAGCAGAAGGTAACTGTAAGTTGTGAGGGAGGGAAGGAAGGCCAAAAGATGCACACAAGAGTCAAAGAAAAAGCAAGCTCATCTGTCATACAGTGTCAGGGTCAGTGGAGTGTAGAGCAAGTGACAAACATACCTTAGTATTCTCAGGTCTCTCCTGGTCTCCCCCACCCACCAAGAAGTTCGCAGCATGTGGATACTACAGGAACAGCTGGGCCAAGTCTGCACAAAGAGTAAGCGCAGGATCCCAGGGGCTTCATGAAAGAGGCGAGTTCAGGGAGTGGAATGAATAGGAAAGGAGTGTTTCCCTTGGAGGCCAACTCTAGATTTTGTAGATACAGGAGACTCATGGGAAAAAAAGGAAGCCACATTTTAGAGAATTATTGAAAAACCCCAGGTAGGCCAAGTTGCATCCATAATATGTACACTTCTCTGTGACCATGCAGGAGAGACAGGGAAGGGAGTCAGGACAGAGAAGGGAAGCTGAGGTAAGAATCCTGTCTCACGAGCTGCCCCTACACTCATGACAGGTGTCCCAGGAGGAGAGCAGCACTGGAGAAAACACAGGACTCAGGAAACCTTTCTCGAATGAAGAGCAGACAACACAATGTGCACACCTT
Source organism: Hystrix cristata (assembly GCA_004026905.1). Taxonomy (NCBI): domain Eukaryota; kingdom Metazoa; phylum Chordata; class Mammalia; order Rodentia; family Hystricidae; genus Hystrix; species Hystrix cristata. Next base: position 44,309 of record PVJO010004069.1, read on the forward strand.
TCTACACAGCTACTTCCTTCCTCCTCGGCCACCTGGGATCCTCAGTCTCTGCCACCTTCTTCCTGCTCTGAGGGGATCAGCTTGGCAGAAGCAGCTGATAAGAACTCTTTGTAGACTCTCCTCCAAATACCTCCTCTCCCAAGACACCCGCTGGCCCACAGGCTCCTGTTGCTCTTCTCTACAGTATTGGTGCCCCAAGAGCTGGGACTGTATTTGTGGGCCTAAGCATGGTCCATGGAAGCTGACTCTGGGCACTGACTCAGGATACTTCCCTAGAATGTGAGCAATCAGGATATCTCTTGTCGATTGTCTTGGGGCTGGATACCACCACATACCCTAGTCCATGCTCAAGAGTTATTTTATCATCTTGATTCCTGCTCACTCTATCCTCCACCCTTGATAAGGTTCTCAAATGAACCCCTATGCTATTTTTAAAAGAAAAATTATTCCTCTTCCTCTTTACCAAAGTCTCCTACTCTTGAATCCCAGAAAAAAGTTGCCTCTTCTCTGTGACTAGAACACTAGTTCTATCATCCTCTATTCTTCCCAAACATGATGCTCACAGTACAAATGTGGTTACAGGCCCAGGACATTGAGTCATTTTCTCATTCTTTTCTTTGTACATCATGTACAATTTGACCTTTAAAATGCTGATATCCAATGGTCACATGGTAAATGTTCCAAAATTGACAAAAAAAAAAAAAAAAAACAAAACACTGAACTGTCTTCCTTATCAATTTTCTTCCTGGCCAAATTAAAGCTATCAACAGTTTAACAAGACTGAATGTTTAGCAACCAGCCTTCACAAGCCAGTTCAGCCTATTCCAGCTCATTTGAGCTGTGTTCAGTCTGCACACGTCTCATCTGCATGACTCCCTGATCCCAGTCAACATCTCCTTCTAAACCATTGCTGGAGCCTTGGCCAGCGTCACTGTTTCAGCCACAAGGATTCTTTGGTAATGTGAGTCAAATTGAATCACTGCTGTGGTTCTTCCCGACATTCCTGCATGGCCCACTTCCTCTTTTTTCCCACCTCTGCCAATATCACTTTATTAGTGGCACTTTCATTACACCACCATATATAAAACTTCAATTCCCCCATCTCTCACCCTGGCATTCCAAATCCTCTTAAGTGATTTTTGCTTAGTGCATGTTACCATCCGTACTGCACTGGACACAAACAAGGCCTCAACTCTCCACAAGAGTGCACGATTGTAAAAATGAGTGGGCAAACCAAAACCTTTGGAAGGAATCTTCATATTCTTGAGAAAAATCATGATTATCTTATGACTTTTATGATTGGTCAACATTAAATTAATTATACTGTCATTTACAAATCTATAAAGCAATGAAATAAAAATATTTAGTACACCCCAACTTGAAAATTAGAAAAAATGAAACTTAGTATTTTATGTCTTTGTAAAAATTTATCAAGTGTAGTTTGAAATTGTGTTTGCATTCCTTTATAACTTACAATGTGAATCAAGCATCTTTTCTTCCTTGGTGAACTATTGTCCTCCTTTGTACCCTTATAATAACTTCCTATATTTTGTCCTTTATACTTTCAATGCTGTGAAATCTCTTCTACAGTTCCATTAATATGTAGTTTTTTGCTAGTGTCATTTCCTCCAGGACATATTCGTCCTTTGGTCACCACCCCTTTCCTCACATATGCTGGTAAATTCACCTTCACTGAGTTCCTCTGGATGTCTCTGTAAAGTCTTCAACCAGGATCAGAGCTAATACACCCAAGAACAGACTTCTGTATCTCCACTTACACTCGATTTGAATTTCACTTCCAGCATTATTGCTTCTCATTTCTTCACTGAACTTTCATCTTTGTTGCTAATTCCCTCTTCCCATTACTCTTTTCTGTAAAATATCATGTGGGCTCATAGATGGGGAGACAAAGAGACAACACAGCTACTGCCTCTGTTGTCCATGTAGAAACTGAGGAGGAGAGTCAGAGGGATCAACCAATCAGCAACAGACTTAGAAAGAAGTGATATGACCAGTCACTGATTATGATGAGACATTTGTTATTCACATAGTGATTTATGGACTACAGAATCTAGCATGGAAGTTTATGTTTTCTGCTATTATTCAAGGTAAGTCTACTGTGGTAACTAAAATTCGATTTGCATGTTGGGGAACTGGTGTAATTTAGGCGTTATGCACATAAAATTCATCCGTACAACCACCAGACTGAAAACAGCCTTCATTTTGTTTGTCTTTGTCAACTAGAACATCAGTTCTGACAGGGAAGGGATTATCTGTAGCTTTGATTATCTGTTTTATTCAGTGCATAAAGCACAGGAGACATCAACTTTCTTAAATAAATGAAAGAATAAATCATTGAGAATGTCAGTTTCACCTTGATGTTTGATGTCAAAACAAAGCTTTTTTTTGATCTTTTATATTCTCCAGTCTTTCTTTTAATACCGTTCTGTCTTCCTTCTGTTTGAAAAACCTACGAAAAATTCGACATCCTTTGGAAGGAAAATGTGTTAGTTATCTTTCTGTCACTATGATGAAATAACTGAGATGACCGATTACAGAGAGGAAAGGATTATTTTGGCTCATAATCTTTGGTATTTCAGACAGTGGTCGGTTTGCCCTGCTGCTTTAGGACCTGTGGTCAGGCAGCGTATCGTGGTGGGACTATGTGAGAAAGAAAACTGCTTGTCTCCTGGAGCCAAGAAGAAAAAGCGAGGGCAAGAGACTTTGGTCCCACACTTCCTTTGAGAGCATGCTCCCCCGTGACCTTCAACCTCTCACTAGATCTCACCCCTTAAGGGTGCCTCTGCCTCCTAATTGTGCCAAAATGGTGACCAAACTTGTAATACATGGGTCTGTGAGGGACGTTTAAATTCCAAGGTGTAGTGGTAAGAAAATGCTAAAAATAAGAATCCAAAACCTCCAGACTAAAAACCCACTTTGAGGGAAGTATGGCAAAGGGGCATAGGAACAAAGTGAATGAGCTCCCAATGGTCAAACAGGAGCAACAAAACAGTCACAAGATAAAAGAATTAACAAACTATAAAATATTGAACAAATGAGTGAATAAATTAATAAACAGAGAAGAGACAAATCTCCTGTGCAGAAGAGTCCCAGTTAAATTGTGAAGAAACTCTCAGTGGAGAAACGCAACTCCCATTGCCAAAGTCTGGGTTGTGCACAGACTTCATACAAAGAGTCCAATATGGAAAGAAGAGAAGAACTGAGTTTATAGTAATTAAATAACTTTTCAGCGATGACAAATATGACTTCATTCTGGTGTTCAAGAGTTCATCATGTGTCACAAACCAACACCTACAGGCACAAATGTGTCAATAATGTGTGCCCTCAATATGACATGATGAAGATAGCACTTCCTCGATAGCCTTCTTCACCCAAACTCATATCCCCAGTCTAACCATGGGAAATACATTAGACGAATTCCAACAAACAGGCACCCTACAAAGTACCTGGTCGTACTCTTCCTGTCAATTGTGAAAATGAAGGAAACTGTGAGAAAGTGTCACAGCCCAGAGCAGCCCAAGAAGACATATCAAGTGCATGATTGGATTGGAATCTAAAACAGAAAAAGGACATTAGTAAAAGTGAAAGAAATCTGAGTAAACTATGAGACCTGATGAATCATAATTTCTCAATATTGACTCACTACTTGTAGCAAATGTATTGACTAATGTAAAATGTTAACAGGGAAAACTGGTCAGGGATTTATGGGAACTAATATCTCAATTTCCATGGAAATCTAAAACTATTCCAAAAGCTAAATCTATCAATAACATTCAACATCTTCTCTTAAATTAGTTCTTTTTGCCTCTCATACCCCTTGGGAGACAATGCTAGGAAAGGTGTAATAGGGAGACTTAGTTACTATTTCTAGGTTTTATCTCAATTCACTGGCCTAAGGTTTCTTTCCCTTCTACACTTTCTCTGTCCTCTACCACCAATTCCAGAAACCCAGAGATCCCAGATGATTGACTTCTCAGTCCCCCTGATGTTCACTCCAAAGTTTCTCAATATTTAAGCCCAGAACAGAAGGAGTAGGGCTAGAGGGATTACTTGGGTGACATGAGGCAAAGACCTCAGCAGGTGAGTGAATGTGTGTCCTGAGCCCAAGGACTCACAGGCAGAAGACACCCCAGACAGGAGCATGGTGGGTACTGTGATGCTCCAGGCTGCAGAAGATGGTCTTCAGCTATCAACCCACTTGGGGATTGTCTCAGCAGGAGAGTTACATGGCCGGAAGTCATGTCAGGAAAAAGGCCACAGCCAGCCTCACAAGCCTGGTTACACAAAGGCTCTCTTCTCTTACCACAACTCAGAAAACCCTGATAGAACATCCTAGTACCAAGTTCCATATAAGAACAGTTGAGGTACCCACTGAGATTTCTTTGTAGCTCAGCTACTGAATCTTGCATCTGTCTTCTCCATTCCACAGGTGTTGATATTAAAAGTACTCTCTGGAAAATGATTGTTTGCCATCTTCATCTCAGAATCTTTCTCACAGAGAACCCAACCTAGTGAAAAGAGGTTATGCTAGATATCCAGAGAGTCAGGATCCCTTTATGTCAGAAGGGACAAGTTACTCATGGAGTCCCTGAGTCTCTGGGCTCAGGACACATACTCATTCACCTAGTGAGGTCCCATAGCTACCTCATTTCACTCAGGATTGCTTGTATTACTTTAAGAGCAATGAGAATCCACAACAGTGTTTATGTAGAAGATGGGGTAATCAGATATGAGTTGTAAAAAGAGTACTCTGACAAAAGTAGGGGAAAGAAATAGAAGGAACAAAAGAAGATGGAAGTAGCCTAGTTAGGAGGCAATTATTTTCCTTCAGGCCAGAAAGAAAGATGAAAATGGAGAAATACATAAACTGAAGAGGCATTTAGTGGGTAAATTTAATAGGGCCTTATAGAGAATACATATGAGTTGATGAATGATTGTATAAAATGTGATTGTTTTACTAATTTGACAAACAGGATGAACAGTGGTGCCACGTACTGAGCATGGATTAAGTGGGTTATGATCATGTCTGTGAGTGCAGATCTTAAACTTATATTTGAGTATTTTAGGTACACCAATGAAGATGCCAAGAAGGTTGCAGGATATGTAGATTTGCACCATAAACTCAGTTTACTCAGGTACTGGGAGGTGGATTCAGGTCTGAATCTAGATTGTGTCTGGTTCCAAAGCTGGCGCTCCTGCCCATCAGATCATAAGTACCTACTATCCAGACAGTATACAGTCTAATGGAAGGTGACAAGTTTCCTGACTGTGGGGAAAGGGATATGAAAAAGAAGATGATGTGCCTCTGTGCATTGAGTTTACTATGCTAAAACAGTAGGCTAGAATGAAGTCATCACAAGGGGAAGAAAAATCTTGTTATCTCATAAAGGATTTTCAGGCTATATATTGCTTTCTCCTTTCTCCTCTTGTTCTAAGAGCTTGAAACTTACTGAGTCCTTGCAAAGCCTATGGGGAAATAGCCACAGTCATCAGTGCAAGATTGTGGATGCTTGGAAACTAAAGCATCAGCTAAGCTTGGGTCAAGAGTCTGTAGATGTAACTTTCTTACTTAGGTAGAAGTCAGTCTAGAGATAAGAGAGATGGAGGCCCATATGCTGGTTCTTCCTTCTACCTTAAGACTTTCTTCTGCCCCTTCAACTGCTTCTGCACAACCTAGTCCCACTTCCAGTATAGATAGGAGAGTAAGCCCTCACTCTCTCAAGTGTGTTACTTGGTAGGTTGCTTTTCCTTTGGGAGAGTGGTCCCCATAGTCCCAACCTCTCCGAAAATCCCTGTCCTCTCCTAAAGCACAACCCATCAACATCCTCAAAACTCTAATACCTTTCTCAACCACCCATAACTTCTTTGCAGGAAGAACAAAAGGAAGTGACCCCAACATTATATGGAGGGACCCACAGGAAAGATTTAAGCCCCCAGCAGACACCTCAAGGCACATTTTTTATCTCTAACAATGCTGGAGTGAAAGCAAAGATCCCTTTCACTAGGAAAATACTGGGAGGCACATCAAGCCATCCAACCCTACCATCATAAGGGCAAGCCATGTAGACTTCACCCCTTCCAGCTCAGAAAGGCCCAGATGCTGGGCACCTCAAAGAGGCCCAGGCGTTGGGTGCCTATAGAAGACGAACCCAAGCTCCTGCCCCAGGCCATGTCTATGGGGCTTCTGGATAAGCAAGTGCCATGAGGTTGGTGAGAAATCCTGAGATGGGCTGTGGGCTGAGTCTCTGAAGAAACATGTGTCAAGCCTCTCGGCTCCAGCAACCCTGGACATTTACAGCAGCAACTTGTCTTGCAGCAACTTTTCGCATCCAACTTTAATCACAAAGGAAAAAATATGACAGGCCCATGGTCTTTCCTCTCATCATAGTCCCCTTTCTCTGACATCGTCGAGGCAAGACTTGCCCTCCCATCACAGCTCAGTGTCCATGGTCTCCCCAGGACAAGCATTCAGACACAGCAGGCTCTATGGCACCATGGTGTCCTTCCCTGCCTCCCCAGCCAGACTGCCACTGCTTTTCTTACTGCTGCCTCCGTGACTGGACCCCTCAGATGAGTTGGTCCTTGCTATGGTTTGGATGTAGTTTGCCCCCCAAGGCTATGTGCTGTAGCTTAATCATCACCGTGGCAGTGTTGGGAGGCCTAGTTTGAAGTGCTTAGATCCCCAGGGGAACTCCTCTTAGAAGGAGAACAGAATGTTAGAGAAGCCTGAATCTGGCCCCATCCTTTCTCTTTATGGCTTCCTGTTTGGTAATGCGATCTTGTCCTCTGTCATAAATTCTATCACCATCTGCCATGAAGTGATGTAACTGGGGTGGGGGCCCAAACCTACCTCATGCTGTTTAGATATTCAGTCCCCCAAACTATGAGCTAAATGAATCTTTTTTATAAATTAGCCTGTCTCAAATTAATAATGCTGTCAGGCGTGTCTGTGTGAGTGACCCCTCTGCCTATCTAATGTGCTCTCCCTATCTGTTCCCTTAGAATTTTTCTTGGGAGAGTTTATCCCATCCCAGAACAGTCAGAATTTAGAAGACTAAATGGCTCACAAAATCTTCGTATGGCCATTTGCATGCTACACCTTTAGTTCAGGTAATGGGCTAACACCAGGGTCACAGAACTGGGTAAGATATCTATCACAGCTCCCATCCTCCAGACTCTGGGAACAGAGATCAGTCTTCTAACTTTATTGCCACTACTCAAATGCTAACTTCTCAATGGAGACAAGAGTCCTAGAAAACATGAAATTATAAAGCATGAAAATACCCTACAGTGTAGCCATTAATATATAATCATTACTAAAAATTTTACAGAAGTTTAAGTGCACGGGGAATATTGGCCAGCCATGGTCACTTCTAGGAGTCTTTCCAAATGTGTAATGGAAGGTGATCCCTCCTTGGTTCTGTTGTATTTGTTGACAAATCTAAGCAAGTATGTGGAGTCTCTTCTTCAAGCCATTTGGTACACATTGTTAAAGATCTGAGTCCTAACTGCCAGAGTGGGTAACTTGAAGGCTTTAGGGGAAAATGATAGTAGGAAAAAGATCATATCTGAGTGTACAAAAGGACCAGGAAGTCTGGAGTGTTTGAGGAGACAATAGCATGTATGAGACAACAGGAATCTCAGAGTAACTTTACCAAACACAGATTTTCCAATTCTCTTCCTAAAAATAGAAAATGAGAAACTACTTCCCAACTCACATGATAAAGCTACTATTACCTTCATATCAAAATCAAATGAAGACTATACAAAAGAAAAGAACACTTTACACTAATATTACTCATGAAGTTAGTTGCAAAAATCTGCAGCAGAATATTATCACATAGAATTTAACAATGTGTAAAATTACATGACATTCCTAAGTGCATGAATTCCAGGTATGCAGGATAATATCAGAAGTTAAAATTAAAAATTGCATGATATTATCACTTGATGCAGAAAAAAATTCTGCAAAATCCAACACGCATTCATGATTTAAAAAAAATACTCAACAAAGTTGAAATAATAAACTTCCTCAACTTGGAAAACAGCATCTATAAACACTTGTAGTTAACACTTTATGTACTGATGGCAGACTGAATGTTTTTCCTTCAAGATCATAAGCAAGAAAAGAGTGTCCACTCTCACTACTCTACTATTCAATATGCTGTATGGAGTTGTATAAGGAGAGAGACAGGAAAAGAGGAGAGCAAGATATCCAGATTGGAAAGAAAGAAATAAAACTGCCTTTGTTGGCAGATAACATGATTATGTACATCAAAAATTTCAAGGAATCTTCAAAAAAACAACCCATAGAAATGATAAATGAGTTTAGTAAAGTGCAAGAAGAATGAGCATACAAAAACCAGTGTGTGTTATGTTTATTGGTTTGCTTATGTTGAACATAGTTTTTTATTTTTTTTTAATTTTAATGGTACATTTTAGATACACATAGTGATAACATTCATTGTACAGAATTTGTCCCAGTACATGATATATCTTACTGCTTCTTTTTACCCCATTCCCCTCCCCTCCCTTTAACCCTTCCTCCCTCCTTGTTTACAAACACTTTGTTTCCATTTTTTTCCTTTTATTACTTTTTCTCTTGTCCTTCCATTCCTTTCCCGCTCCCCCTCCATTGTTCCCCTTCCCATCTAAGCAATTTCTTCCCTTCCCCAATATAATACATTTTAGTCCTTATTTACAGTTTCAGTTTCTCACATCAGAGAAAAAAATGCAGTATTTAAACATGTATGTCCAATTTACTTCACTTAAAATTAGAGTCTCAAGATGCATCTGTTTACCTAGTAATATCTCGTTTATTATTCTTTATGGCAGAGTCATACTCCATTGTATAAAAAGAAACCACATCTTCTTTATCCATTCCTCGGTTGATGGGCATTTGGGCTGTTTCCAAAATTTAGCTATTACAAACCGTGCCGCTACAAATATGAGTGTGCTTATATTGCTGTAGTATGATGCTTTTAATTTTGGGGGAAGATACCAAGAAGGGGAATAGCTGAGTCAAATGGAACTTCTAGTTCTAGTTTTTTGAGGAATCTCCACACTGATTTTCATAGTGGCTGCACCAGTATACATTCCCACCTACACTGGAGAAAAGTTTCTTTCTCCCCCGCAGCCCCTCCAGCATTTTTTATTGGCTGATTTATTGGTAATAGCCATTCTTTCTGGAGTGAGATGAAATCTCAGTGTTGTTTTAATTTGCTTCTCTGGAATGACCAGTGATGGTCAATATTTTTTCCTGTGTTTATTTGTCATTTCTACTTCTTTTTTAGAGAAGTGTCTATCCATTTCAACTGCCCATTTTTAGATCGGGTCTTTAAATTTTGGGGGTCTGATTTTTTTGACTTTATATAGTCAAGATGTCAGTCCTTTGTTGAAGGAATAGCTGGCAAAAAAATTT
>PVJO010004069.1:53850-75460 GCA_004026905.1 Hystrix cristata
TTTTTTTTTTTTTTTTTTTTTTTTTTTTTTTTTTTTTTTTTTTTTTTTTTTTTTTTTTTTTTTTTTTTTTTTTTTTTTTTTTTTTTTTTTTTTTTTTTTTTTTTTTTTTTTTTTTTTTTTTTTTTTGGTGCCGGGGATCGAACTCAGGACCTTGTGCTTGCAAGGCAAGCACTCTAACCACTGAGCTAAATCCCCAGCCTCAAAAGCTTTTTAATAAGATGAGATCCCAGTTGTTGATTCTTTGTGATATTCCCTGGGTAATTGAGGTTTTTGAATATAATTTTTTAAATGCATTGTTCAATTCATCTTACCAAAATCTTATTGAGAATTTTTTTTTTGGCATGGATACTCATCAAAAACATTGGCTTGTATTTTTTTATTTTGTTCTTATCTTGTTGTGATATCAGGGTGATATTGGCTTTGTAGAATGAGTTGGAAGTGTTCCTTCCCTTTCTATTTCAAGGAATAGTTTGATGAGCATTGGTGTTAGTTTAGTCTTTAAAGGTCTGATAAAATCCAGAAGTTTTTAATTTGAATGAAGTCCAGTTTATTAATTCTTTTATGGATTGAGCCTTTGCTTTTGTAACTAGAATATCATCACTATACTTGAAGTCATCTGGATTTTTTCACTTTCTGGGAATTTTATAGTTTCAGGAGTTTCAGTATATGGCCAACCATAGCCAAGGCAGACATCACGACAGAAAGATGTGGTAGTGCAAATATGTTTAGTTGATGGCAGCCAGGAAACAGTGCAGGAGAACAGTGCCAGAGAGGAAGGAGTCAGAGATCACACATAGTGCCTAGAGCCAGACCTCCTTGACCTACCCAGACACACTAAAAATGTGCTTTACTAATCCCCTGGGCATTGTAAGCTAATCAAGCTGGTAAAATTAAGGTTAAAGGTCACAATATTTTATATAATGTATTAAATATATCATATAAATCATATTAATGTATATTTTTGATCATTCTCTACTTGATATGATATTGTCATCATGCTTTCCTTTGTTACTTTAATCATGATTTCCTTTCATTCTTGGATCATATTCCTAATGTCTGCTTTAAAGTCTTTGGTAAATCTAATAATTTGCTGTCTTACAGATAGTTTTAGTTTCTTACTTTTTTCTAGTGTGGGAATCATTCTTTCCTATCTCCTTAAAAGTTTTGTTGCAATTTGTGTGTTTCAGAAAATGTGTTATAGAATCTCTGGGTACTAGTGCTCCTTTCTTCTGAGTATTGTTATTGTTATTTCCTTACTGATTTAGCAAATGGTTTGGATTATTTTAGGGATGTCTAATCTCCCTACCCCACTACCACTTGGTTTTATGTCTTGAAATTTTTGGTAAAATGCTAGAAATTTTATAGAACAGTAAATACTGATTTAAATCATATTGATACCTGATAATAGGCACATAGTGATTTGGTAGGTAGTACAGTAAATATGTAAAGTTGAAGCATCTAGTTACTATATGATTATCGGTTTGGGGATTACTCATGTTTTACAATCACCCAGGCTTCTAATTACTTTCATATTATCTTGTGCTTAGGATGAACCAGTTTACACGGGGTTCTTCTCAATGGCTGCTCTACCTTGTGCTTTAGGTGCTTTCTTTGCCCCTGGGCCTCAGAGCGGGTGTCCCTCTGGGCTCTTCATACTAACCCTGTAGGAGAATGACATTGTTACTTGGTCCTTGTTTACATGTGATTGTGTGATATGGAGCTGTTCTCTGCTGTTCTCTGTGGTTCAGTCTCATCTTGGGCAGGGACTCTGACCTAAAGTTATGAGTGACATCTTTTAAGTGATAATGACTTCCCATGGTTGTATTTCAGTAGAGAATTTCTAATGGTCTACATCCAGTATATTTTCTACTCTTTTCTCAGGGGTGGAAGAGGACTTTTTCTGTTCCTTTATTTCAAAATAATAAGATTTGCTTCCTTTCCTGCCTGCTTGAAGATTCTAGCTGTGAAGTACCTGGGAGAGACTTTCTCACAGTAGCTGTTACTCTATCTCTTAGGCCTGTGCCACGAGAGAAGCTCTGCTCTTGTCCTGGCCCAATCTTTTCAGGCATCTAGTCATATTTGTGGAGAAGAACCTGAAATGGAATATGAATTCTATTTGTGTCTATGGCTCTCAGGGGTTTTAAATTCTGATGTTAACCCACACTCACACTTTAACAGTTTGGTAGAAATCTTAGCTGAATTACTATTACCAGCTTATATGGTATCTGTGCTATGGAGATGCATGCTCATGATCCATCTTTTCTTGAAGACATCTGTTTTGCTTTAGATTTCGGGTTAGTTACTTGCCAAGCAACCTTAATTCTCTGCTGGGTTCAAGAAAATAGTTCACTTAGTAGATTATAAATCTGTTATGTTTTGTTGTGAGAGTAGAGGTGACATTCATGCTGGATTTCTTATCCTAGGTAGTAGTTGGAATTCCTAAGACATACTTTGGATAGAAATGCCATAAGACATGTTAATATGTATAGTAAGATATGGAAAACTCTTGACTGTCCCCAAAATTTTCAGCCTGAGTGACTGGAATAATAAACTACCATTAACTGAATCATAAAAACCTACGTATGAAGCACATTTGGAAATATTAAGAGTTTGTTTTTAAACATGTAGTATTTAAATGGCTTTTCAATGCCTAATGGAGATATTGAGGAATTTAGATATGAATTTACAACTTGCAGTAAAGCTTAGGTTTGAGATATCAAGCTGGGAGGCATTAGTGATTGACTGTTAATAAATGCGGTGAAGACTTAAGGACAAAGGCAATGGCCTAAGTCTAGCACCTTCATTATTAAAGCTGCAATGTTATATATAGTTATTACTTTGTAAATGACCATAAAATTTCAGTGACACACAACAAGAAGTATGTATTAGTCATGTATCTGCAGGTTGGCTGAAATTTAACTGATCTATCCTGGGATTAATTGAGCTTACTTTTAAACTTCTAATGAGTTCTGAGTTCTTTCATGTGCCCCTTATTCTCACTGAACCAGTAGTTTGGGTAGTTTTCACTACCTTATAATTATGCCACACCTTTTGTCATTCCTTTGACCAAAGCATGTCATAAGGCTTAGTGAAACAAAAAAGAGACAGGTAAAAATATATTTCTATGAAGTTGGTGAAAGCAAGGTAATATTTACTAATATAGCTACCTTATTATAGTTCATTGTCTTTTTCAGGAACATTTATATATGACTCACATAAAACATATAAATATTCAACTTGAAAACTTCATTAGGTATAATGTATGCCTTTCAAATGATAACAAGGTGCATTTTTACCAAAAGTGTTGCCACTATATTCACTTCTTACTGATTTTTCCAGCTTTCTGTAACAGTTTATGTGCTATCTATAACATAGTTCCAAAGTCACTGCTGTATTTAAATTTTTTGTAAGGACAGTAGCCCAATTCTAGGTACTAATTAGTACAGTAATGAGCCATCGCTACATAATAAACAATGACAAATATTTCAATGGTGTGCAATAACATATATTTTCTTTTCACCCATACACAGAGGGGGTTAGAGTTTGGCAGTTTAGCTAGCTATAATATTAAGCTGGAGTGACATCTGCTTCACATGTCTTTCCATGTGACCAGCACATATTCTTTCATGATGAACTGATCAGGTCAAATTCAACTGTGGAACTAAAGTTCAAATTTCTGCTTGTGGTACATTTATTACTATTACAAAGAAAGACCTATGACAAAACCCAACTGTCACGTGAAGGATGCTTTCAAAGTTTTACAAGTTTTACAGTTTCACAAGTCTGTCTGGATTTCACTTTCATCTTGCACAAAACCATCATGTTTATCTGGGAACTAGTACCTCACTGGACCAACCCGTCTTTCTTGAGAATGTGTGTAGCCTTAAGCATGTGCACAGCCTTCTGGTCCAGAGAAAAGAGGAATTTTATCAAGTCCCCATTGGCTTATTTCCTTGATCTCTCACTTAAGGCTCTGACAAGTCTGCTAAATTTTCTTTCTTTTCCTAAATAGTTTTGAGTACTAAGGATACTTGGAATGTTAGCCTTTTCTTGTTTTTTGCTACTAAAATCACTATTGTCATATACTCCTGAGTAGAATCGTGTCAATTATACTCAGTAGTAGTCTCCTGAATCTCAATTTTCAGTCAAGTGCAAGAAAAAACTCTCAGTGAGCACTGCAAATTCCAAAAGATCTGAACTGAATGCTTTCATTAAATATTTCCAGATTCTATTTAAGACAAATATGTAGGGCTTATTTTAAATCTCTCTATCATTTTAGGCATTTGTTTTAATTTACATAGTAGTTTTTCAAAGGCTCACACATTTTAAATTTTTTATTAATTCTGGAAAATCACAAAAGAACAGATGGTAAGTACTACTTCAAGAAAGGTGAAACAGATAGATGTTTTATTGTACTTCTAACTACAGTGGAAATACATGATCATCATTCATACAATGTACATGATATTCTGGAAAGGTAGTAAGAAAGGGCAGATTTCTAAATACCTCAGGAGATCTTAGTGGTTTTCCTGTTGGTTTTTTTTTCTGTTTCCCTCATGTGTTCCAGCTGTCACTCTACTATACCAAATCAATCTAAATATGAACCTCTATTTCTTGCATGATTTCCACAAATTTTTTATGAAAATAAGCACCTCTGGGTTTTATAAATCTTTATTGAAAGATTGGAGTTGTAAATAATTGTCTACCATTTTAGGCATTTAGATTATTTTACATAGTTTTTCAAAGGCTCACACATTGTTATAGTTTGTGTCTAGATGTCCCCCCAAAGCCTCATGTGGTGAGAAATAGCTGGATCTAGAGTGTGGGCTGCCCTGGGGGCAGGTAGCCTAGATAAAGATATAGGAAGAGTCTAATTAGCTGCTTGTTTGCATTGCTGATTTGCATACATTCCTTGCATTTTCCTCACTTTACTTTACGGCCGGCCGCCAGTCCGCCATGCCAGCCCCGCCGCCTCGGACCCAGCGGACTATAGACTGAAACCTCTGCAGACTGTGAGCTAATAAACCTTTCTTCCCCTAACTTTGGGTGTCGGGTATTCTGTCCCAACAACGAGAGAAAAGTAACTAAAACACACATTTAAAATTTTTGATAATAATGGAAAACAACAAAAGAAGCATGGGAGGTATTCTTCAAGAAAGATGAAGCAGACAGATGTTTTAATATCTCTCCAAGTACATGGAGGCACCTTGCTGCTCAAAGCGGATTCTGGTATCTTCCGTACTCTGATCTATCAACTGTTATATATGTCAGTATATACAGTATACTGTTAATAAGTTTATCAGACATGTAAAATTTATATTCATATACTCTAAGTTAATATTTACTTTCATGAAAGTAAATGCTTCTTTTACCTATTTGTAATTCTACTTATTAAATTTTTAGATACTAGTATTGCTAAACAATTCTGGGGAACATATTTGAGCATCATTTTCTCTATTCCTTCTATTTATGTCTATTTATAATACTTTGTGTCAGTGCATCTCTTTGTACTATAATCTTGGAGATTTCTTTTACATGGTCCCTGCTGCAGTTTGGGTGTGGCTTAAGCACAGCCCCAAGAATTCAAGTGCTGAGCGTTTGATCATCACCGTGGCAATGTGAGAGGTGAAGGAACCTTTAAGATGTGGGAAGTCATATGACGGAACTCACCTCTCACTCTGGCTCCCTAATTTAGCATGTGATCGATCTCTCTCTCTCTGACAGGCTCCTGCCATTGTGGTGTCATCAGCTGTAACGTAATGCAGCTAGGTTGTCCCTCTCCAGAGCCAGTATTATGCTGTTTATACACTCAGCCTACAAAACTGTGAGCTAAATAGGCCTCTTTTTAGTACAAGTACCCAGACTCAAGTGTTACATGATAATAATGGAAAATGAACTAACAAATACCCCGCTTATTAATTTACTACTTAATTAGTTGTCAGCTGGTCAAATTATTAATGTTTTAGAAATTTCAAAATTATGTTTTTTCCAAAGTTTCTGATTGTTATTGCTCCTATAACCCTATCCTTATTTCAGCTTATTTTTAAATAAATGCCTGTTATTATTTCATGAAGTGAATTGTAAACTTTCCTCATGGGGTTGGCATAATTTAATGAGGTAAACCACAAATGATACTTATAAATGTAGCTGAAGCATAGTACATCTTCAATAAATTAAAGTTTCTATTATTCCTTCATACCATATAGATACTCATTTCTTATTTTTCAATATAAGTAAATATTTATTAATATGATGTTATCACTTATTTTCCTTTTTGCGAATGTGAGGCAGGAGAGGGCAATTTTGCCATGTGCTCTTCTGCCACCTTGAAGTAGGGATTTGAACAAAAATATGGTAACATTCACAATTTCTTTGGACAATTGCTCCTGACAGATGATGGATCTAAAACCTAACATATGACAGAGAGTTTTCCAGTCATACTTGTGTCACTTATATATGCAGGAAGAGGAAATATTTCACTTAACACAGTGATTTCTTTTTAAGATAAATCTGTGCTAGGAACAGAGAAGTGATATCTTCCAATACATGAAGAATAACTACAACCCATAATTTTTGGTATAATTAACTATGAGGAAAACATTTTGCACAGATTATTTTATGTTATTCCTACCATATTCTAACAAGATGTATGTTATGACCTTCATTTACATGTAAATCATACAGAAGTTCAGAAAAGGCAAGTATCTTGTTGCAACAAGGCTGGAAATTGAAATAAGTAGAATTGAACATAGGACTCTGATTCTCATAGAGATGAAGATATAGGAATCCATGATCCCCTCAGAGAAAAAGTCCCAGATAGAACCAATTAGGGCCAAGCAGATCTCAGTGTGGTTCAGCTCTGGACAAAGACAATCCATCTTCCCCCACCACATATATCCTCACTCATACCCTGGTCCCCCACAGGCAAGGGTGAGTAGAAGGCATGTACTTGGACCTGTACCTGATGCATGCATCCAATCCAAGTGGTACTAAATGAGACAACCATGGGCCTCAGGCTGAGCAGCTGCCACTCTGGATCAATAAGAAGCCATATGCAGAGAAACCCAGTGGGTAGTGGGTCTCAGAGATGCCAGAGTAGTAGAGAGCTGGACTTCCAGGAGGTCCAGGAAGCTGGGAGAAGGCCTCAAGTAAGTAACTGCTCCCTGAGATAAGAATCATTCACTTTACCTGTCACCAGCATGATAGCATTGTAAGTAATGACCTACTGGGTTTCAGCATGTTACACTTTTCATCTCCTTCAATCTTTACTAAACATTGCAAGGAAAGACTTCCTATACCCTGTGTAGAGATGAGCAGGGGAGCCAATGACTTCCCTAGCTCCCTTGCACACCCTCTTTGTAGGTTGAAGCATTCATCTTTCCCTTCTCCCCAGCTCCCATCTGGAAATGAATATGACTGCCCTAAGGAGCTAACCACGATATGATCTTCCTTCCCATCACCATCCTATCCCCTCCAATTGCCCATAATACCCATCTCATGTCCAAAGCAGACACTTGCTAACCTAAACCCAGAAGAAGTCAGGAAATGATCTGTAAAGGTCTCAGACATCACTTGTTTACCAGTAACATCAATATAAGGTTGCAATAGGAGTCATTTCAGGAGTGAACACCATTCCTCTCAGCATCAAACAGGTCTCGGATAGCCTCTTTCTTCCTTCCTCCAACTAAGTAACATTTTGTAATGCTAATACAGAATAAGGTCACAAGCCAGCCACATCAAATATCACAGGCTTGGAATTTATTGATACATTCTTCTTGGCTTAGGAGTTATACCTCAGGAATCACTAAGACCTCAAGATGGCAGGAGGAGAAAAGTAGTATGGGAGCAGCCCCCAGGTAGGATGGAAACACTGTTTCTCCTAGGTAATCTGATTCCCTCTGGAAATGTACCAGGAGTAACGCCTCACCTTGGAGCTGCCTGTGCTACCTTATTTTATTTCACAATCTTGAAGAAGATTGTGTCTTCTTGTCTCAATCTACCACAGCCACTTCCTCTTCTAGGGAGAAAGGCAGGGCATCTCTTCTCTCCACAGAGCAGAGACTGAGATCTTCCCAGCACAGACACTGGAACAGAGCAGCTCCTTAGGCTCCAGAAATGGCCAGCGCTTCCTCCAGTCCCCAGCCTCTTTGTCTTGTCATGCGGCTAACCCTTTCGTTGGGACAAGGCGAAAATAGCCATAGCTGATTTTTTTTCTCTAATAATTTTCAGTATTCTGTTCCTTTGTTGAATTTCTGGAATCTTGATTATTATATGTCTTGGTGTAGATTTATTTTGGTTATGGGTAGATGGGGTTCTATATGCCTCACTTATCTGTATATCAACTTCTTTTCTCATGCTTGGGAAGTTTTCTGTCATTACTTCTGTAAATACTCTTTTAAAATCCTTCGTATTGTCTCCTACTTTTTCATTCACTCCTATGACTCTTATATTGTTCTTCTTTGCATCACATTGCAGCTGTTGTAGTGATTTTTCATATTCTCTAGCTATTTTTAAGAAGTCTTTTTTTTCATTGTCACTTATTGCAGAATTGTCTTCTGGGTCTGAGATTCTATCTTCGTTCTCATTCAATCGGCTGCATATGCTTTCCAGCAAGTTTTTTTATTTCTTGGATATCTGTTTGGATGTGTTTCATAGGTTCCATTTCTTTGCTAAGTTGAGTGTTCAAGTTTTCCATTGTTTTTCTTAGCTCTTCTGTTTTTTATCTGTGTCTACCCTGAACTCACTGAGCAAATCTAACAAAAGATGTAAAAGATCTTTACATTGAAAACTACAGTACTCTAAAAAAGGAAATTGAAAGGGATATCAGAAAATGGAAAGATATCCCATGCTCCTGGATAGGAAGAACCAACATAGTGAAAATGGCTATACTTCTTAAACTATTATACAGATTTAATGCAATTCCAATCAAGATACCACCAACATACTTCAAAGAATTAGAAAGGACAATCATGAATTTCATCTGGAACCAAAAGAGACCTAGAATAGCAAAAACAATCCTAAGCAACAGGGTAAAGGCAGGGGGCATCACAGTCCCCAACCTAAAACTATACTATAAAGCTACAGTGATAAAAACTGTATGGTACTAGAAAAAAGACAGACTTGAGGATCGATGAAATAGATTGGAAGATGCAGAAACAACTCCAAATGCACTCAAATACCTCATCTTCGACAAAGGAGCCAAGCATTCTCATTGGAAGAAAGATAGCCTCTTTAACAAATGGTGCTGGAAAAATTGGCTTGCCACATGCCAAAAACTAAAACTAGATACATGTCTCTCACTATGCACTAAACTGAGATCGAAGTGGGTCAAAGATCTAAACATTAAAACAGAAATACTAAATTTACTGGAGCATAGAATAGGAAGAACCCTTGAAGACATAGGGGTGGGGAAAAAATTTATGGACAGAACCCAGACTGCACGGGAAATGATACAAAGAGTAAGTGCTTGGGACCACATGCTATTAAAAAGCTTTTGCACAGCAAAAGAAATCACCAATAGAGCAGGATGAAAAACCACGGAATGCGAAAAAATTTTTACTAGCTATTCATCAGACAAAGGTCTAACATCTAGAATATATAAAGAACTCAAAAAAATTAAACCTCCCAAATTTAAAGACCCAATCCAAAAATGGGCAACTGAAATGAATAAACATTTCTCAAATGAAGAAATAAAAATGGCAAATAAATATATGAAAAGTGTTCAACATCACTAGTCATTCGTGAGATGCAAATCAAAACAACATTAAGATATCATCTCACTCCAGAAAGAATTGCATCTACGAAAAAATCAACCAACAACAAATGCTGAAGGGGCTGTGGGGAGAAAGGAACCCTCCTCCACTGTTGGTGGGAATGAAGACTGGTCTAGCTATTGTGGAAATCAATATGGAGATTCCTCAAAAAACTAGAACTAGAGGTTCCATTTGATCCAGCTATTCCCCTACCGGGGATCGTTCCAGAAGAATTAAAATCGTCATACCACAGAGATATATGCACAATCATGTTTGTAGCAGCGCAGTTTGTAATAGCTAAGTCTTGGAAACAACCCAAATTCCCAATGACCAGTGAATGGCTAAAGAAGATGTGGCTTTTCTACACAATGGAGTTCTACATTGCCATAGAGAAGGATAAATTAGAGTTATTTGTATGTAAATGGATGTTCCTTGAGAATATACTATTAAGTGAAATAAATCAGACACTCATGAGCACACATCGAATTGTTTCTCTGATATGAGAAAACATAACTGTAAATAAGAACAAAGTAGTGTAACTGATATTATATAAAAGGAAGATAATATACAAAGAAGAGGAGTACTAGAAAGAGGGAAAAGGGAAAAGCAGGAAGGGAAAAAACGGAAAGAAAGGGGCAAGGGAAATCATGGAGAATTGTAAATAAACCTGCTATAAATAGGGATGGAGGGAACAGAAGGGAAGGGAGGGTAGAGGGGGGAGAACCAAGAGGTACCATGTACAGATACAAAACAAACATGTTAAATGTGATCAATATATGGACAATGTACCAATACATGTTCTTGGTTAAAAAAATAAATATATAAATAAATGAATAAATAAAAAGAAAATGGCCATAGCATAGAATCTCCTCCCCTTCCCCTGGGTCAGCCCTGCCCCAGACCTCAGAGGACTCCAATCAGAAGATGCTTCAAACAACAATGGCTACTTACTATTTTAAATATTTCAGCCAACAAAATACTTATCCAGAAGAATCATTATTTAAATCTGTGTAACTCTCCCACCCTGGACACATGAAAGTGGAGGGGAGGTGCTTGGTAACCGCGGGACTTTTCAACCAGGTGAGAGAGAGGTACCCGACACCCAAAGTTAGGGGAAGAAAGGTTTATTAGCTCACAGTCTGCAGAGGTTTTAGTCTATAGTCCGCTGGGTCCGAAGCAGGGCGGCGTGGCAGACCGGCAGCCAACCAGCCGCAAAGTAAAGTGAGGAAAATGCAAGGAATGTATGCAAATAAGCAATGCAAACAAGCAGCTAGTTAGCTTCTTCCTGTATCTTTTATCTAGGCTACCTGCCCCCAGGGCGGCCCGCACTCCCGCCCCCAATCTAGGTCTCACATCCTTGATCCCAGCAGCAATGCCAAACCGATCAATGGATCAATTTAGTAATCACACACTCTAGATCCAGCTATCTCTTACCACATGAGGCTTTGGGGGGACATCTAGACACAAACCATAACAATTGTGATGGGTAAAGGTGCTAGCTCTGAAAGGAATACAGGATGCTTCTGCAAGGTCTGTATTGAGAACTTAGGGTATGTGACTTATACTGTGAATGTCTATGAGGGAAGAGATTCCCAGAGGCTTTATTTTACCTTGAATGGGCTGTTCTAAGGTAAAGAAAGTCACAGTACATTTTCACAAATGTGAAGATGGGACTGTTTCTTGACCGGGGCATCCAGTGCCAAGACAATTTCCTGCTGTTCACCCAAGTGTAATTCCTTGGGTCACATCATTTATTGGAGCATTCTAGTTGGGGAATGGAAAGGAACAACATCCCACTGTGATCCAGTGCTTTATCTTGTTAGCAGCACGGTTCCTATAGTCCATGAACTCCCATGACTGCTCACTCAGTTGATCTTTGGGGGCTCTTCATGTAACCAAATTCCTGGAGAGAGGTGACCTCTTTTGATACCTGGCATCATCCAAGGGAATATGAATAGGAAAGCCAGGTCTTCCTACAAGTGATGTATCACACAGGGCCCAGGGATGGCTCCACTTTGTCCTCATGAGGCTCAAGTAGTTGTGCTAAGTTGGTGGAGTGGGACAGGGTAGAAGAGTCTGTATTTCCTGGAAAGCCCCGTAGGTAGCTGTTTTTTTTTTTCCCCCCTCCAGAAACCCTGGTGCAAATTATGGTCCTCATGAGTGGCTAGAGACTTCAGAAAAAATAAAAGAGGGTGCCAAACCTTCTACAATAAAGAAATCTGTTCTCTGCTCCACTGGATTATTGCTTTTTGACACATAAATTTGGACTTCTGATGGCCAGATCCATGAAGTGATAATTTTCTGTCATTTTAAGCAAATAGATTTGCAGTAATTTGTCACAGCAGCACGGCAAAATTAGGATAATGTGATTTTACTATGAGCAAAATGTCCTAGAGGCTTAAGGAAATGCTTTACTTCTTATTAAGCTACATGTATTTGGGCATTGGGAGCTCTGTAATATTATCTCTCAAGCTGAGAGAGCGAACCCCACTCTGAGCACTGTGCATCTCTGTGGAAGAGGGAAGCTGACCCACAGATTCCCACAGTTGAATGCATGTCCCACTGATGATACCCCCACCTCTGCTCAGACCTCGGTGGTCTAAAGGAGTCCATGACCCCCACCCTATGCCAGTACACAGTGTGGTCAGAGTATGAAAAATAATAAAGCTTCGGTGAAGCACGAGACTTAGCATGAGACTTTCAGGGAGGCTGCTGGCACTCAAAGCTATGCTTAATCATACTGTTCAACCGCTCTGGGCCTCAGTTTCCTCCTTGGTATTAGAACATCGAAGTGCAGTCCATATGAGGATTAAATGCAATAACAAATGCAATGTGCTGAGCTCAAGTACACACTCATGTTTTGCACTCAGTCAGTGAAATTCTTTGTGCATAACTATGAGAAAACTCCCAGGACCCATTAGGATGAAGGATAACTGCTCGGTGTTTACCTCCAGAAGCAGCCTCAGCAGAGACTCTGCAGGTGATTCAGCCTCAGGAGTCAGTGTTGGTCGCTGCTGGAGAGACAGCCACTCTGCAATGCACTGTGACCTCCCTGCTCCCTGTGGGGCCCATCCTGTGGTTCAGAGGGCAAGGACAAGACCGGGAGTTAATCTACAATTTCAAGGGAGGCCACCTCGCCCGAGTCACAAATGTGTCAGATGCCACACAGAGATCCAATAAGGACTTTTCCATCGCATCAGTAAAGTTACCCCAGCAGATGCCGGCACCTACTATTGTGTGAAGTTCCAGAAAGACTCTGAGGAGAAGGAGATTCTGTCTGGTGGAGGCACTGAGTTGTTTGTGGTTGGTGAGTGCAGCTTGGGACTCCCTCAACCTTTGTTGTGTGACAGTAGGTCAGGAATCACACCCTCTATTCTGTGAGCACCAGCAAACAAGCATATAGGGTGTTGGGTGCTCAGGTTCATGACATGATGTCACCCCTTTAACCGATCATGGAAACTGTGACCTGCAGTCTGTGTTATTGACTTAAGGCTCCATGACGGTGAATAGGTGAAATCTGCACCCCTTGTATATCTGTTGCACAGCCTTCAAATTTTCCACTCTGACCCCTCACTTCAGCTCCACAGAGGACCTGACAGTTTGAGTGACCTGCACTGTCCTAGGGCCAGATCTTGCCTACCGCCCTCAGAGAGAGTGTCCCCTCTGAGAATGAGCCTTTTCTTAACCATAGCAGTGAGGCTTTACTGTGTGCCAGGATCCTCTCAGCAAGCCATGGGAAGAGCAGGGAGCTAGCTACCCAGGCTGAAGCTCTTCTCCTACCAAGTTTCTGTTCCCCAGCGGAAGTGGGATGTTAGGTTCATTTTTTCTCTACTTCCTCTACAGAATAACCATACCGAGAATGATTCTGAAAGGCTGAGGATCCCTTTTGATTCTAGTGCCATGGCTGGAGGAGCAGCCAAGCGTCTAGGCTTTTGCCCTGGGTCTGTCTGCAAATCCTTGTGTATAAGGGATGGCCT
This sequence comes from Hystrix cristata, assembly GCA_004026905.1. Lineage (NCBI taxonomy): Eukaryota > Metazoa > Chordata > Mammalia > Rodentia > Hystricidae > Hystrix > Hystrix cristata. The sequence continues at coordinate 67,580 of PVJO010004069.1, forward strand.
CTCCCAGGCACTGAGGGCTCTGAGAGGAGCTGGGTACTCTTCGGGAAAGGACACCCCATGCAGGAGACGTAGGGGTCACTGGTGAGACAGCAAAGATGCTCAGTTTGTGTTTCCTGCCTAGGACCAGGATCTTCTGTCTAATGCCTAAGTCTAGGGCAGGAAGGACCTTTAGACCATCCAGCCCACCCTGCTTACAGATGTGAGTCTGAGGCCCAGAAATGGCCAGTTAGTATCAGGATCAGGAGCAGAACCGAGGTCTGAGTCAGGCCATACTCTCTGTTGCCCCAACATTAGACATTGTTTCTGTAGAGGAGCCAAGTACACAGGAGGAGCACAAAGAAGGTGCAGAACCGCTGATCAGGGACCCAGCATTCTGCACTTCACCTATTTCCAGTGGTTCAGGATGCCCCTTCACATTCAGATCTAATCCCTCTTTGTGATTGGAAAACTTCTCACAAATGTCAGCCACATCATGATTTCATATTAAGATTCCACATTAAGACACAGAGAGCTGCCCCATAAGTTTAACTGCTGCAAGCTACTTCTTTCAAAGGAAATGTCAGTATACATTTCAGTCTGCTGTAGGTGGGTGTTTAAGTTGACACCAGCCTTGGGCTATAATGCAGTGCTGCAGAGGATGAACTTGCACAGCCAACATCCCTCACAGGAGGGAAATGTCCAGTGGACGAGGTGGCTAGGTCAGAGGGTGAATGTACTTTACTTCACATAGATGTTGCGAACTTTCCCTCCCAGATGTGGTAGCAGTCAAATTCCTCACAACCTCTGCATGTAGGCAGGGAATGTGGCTTCATCTGACTTTGCAGGTCAATAAACACACTGGAGTTCCCATGTGGTGTTTCCCTTGCCTAGGCAATCACAGTCAGCAAGTGACTTAGGGCGACTCGGTCTGCGGGCTCCTGGTAGGACACTTGTTCCTCTGTATCAAGCCATTGCTCCAACTGATGCCTTCATGAGAAAGCAGGAAGACCGGATGTAGAGCGAGTGGCAGCATGGCAGATGCTGCCTCGTAGTCATGGCAGTTTGTCTTTGAACCAAGGCTTAGGAGAGGCTTGCTGCACTTTTAAAGATGAGTACATTGAGGCTCAGAGGGAGCCCCTGGCTTTTGAGCATGTGGGGAAGCCAAGGTGTGACCCCAGCAGCCTGACCCTCAGCCCTGCTCTCTGAAATACCCGCTGTGCTTGCCACATTGCGCACAAATGCTCCAGTCCTATCCTGAAACTTTGTGATGTTCTGCGCTTTAGCAGCAGGCATCAAAACCACAAGAGATGCAAAAATTCCAGCTGGGGAGACACGGCTGCCTCCATAGCCCCAGATCAGGAAGATCCTGCCCCAGCTTGAGAATGTGTCCCTCCTCACGGAAACGCCTCAGTGCATGTGCAGAACACAAGATGCTTTTCCTCACTGTGACAAGGCCGCTTCACTGAGCAGTGGCCACAGAGCAGGAGCAGGTCCCACAGGGAGTGTGGGGCTCCTGGAGGCAGAATTTCCACTATTCCTCAGGTTGGCAGGACCCCACATGGTTCTTGGCACACAGTGGGTGGGAGAGGGGTGTTTCCCTCAGACATCTTGAAGCATCTCAAGGGGAATAAGTCAGGTGGTAGTAAGTGTTCGGGCTTCGTTTGTCAGGAAATCAGTGTGTTAAGAAACATGAAACCTTGATGATAGAGGTGGGGACAAGGATACAGTGCCTTCGTTTCCGTCAGCCTCAGTTTTCTCATCTGTAAAATGGTGGGAATCATGGATTCCTACTAAGAAGAAAAAAGGCCTTGAAGTCCTCTCTGTAAATATCCTGGCACAGAGCAGGCGCCAACAGATCAAAATATTATTACAAAGTTCTGCAGCCTTGAGACACTGCATACCCCTTGATGAGTCTCAGTTGCTCCATCTGTAGAATGTGGATGACTTACCAACATTTTAAGGGTGTCAGGAGGACACAGAGAGGCTGCTAAAGAACTGCTCCTCAGTACCCCATAGGATTGTCCTCTCAGGACTGCAGTCTTGGGTGAGGCTTGGCTTCCCTGGAGTCAATTTCCTCATCTATGTGACTATGTAATAGTCAGGGCCCCTGTTCAGGATTCTGTGCAGGTTGAAGAGGTTGGGCATGAAGTCTTGGATGTGGGGTAGCCAGGATCCTTACTCAGTACCAAGAACAGAGTAGTCGGGATCAGGGTCCAGAACTTACTGCCTGGGCCCACATCTCAGCTCAAGGTCCATATCTCTTGACCTTCGACAAGGCATTGCGCACAGCAAACCTCGGCATCCTCACCTGTCCTTCACACAGCATGGGCAGGACTGAAGGAGTGCAGGCATAGCGTGCTCAGAGCAGCCTGCTTCATAGAAAATGTTCCATCAAAGTGAGCTGTGTCATGCTGAAGTACGTGGTCCTGGATAATTATTTTCCTCTCTAGGCCTCAAGTGTCACAGGGGCGGTTGTGGTTAGTTGCTCTCAATCTGACTGCTCATTGGAATCCTGTTAAAATCTCTGAAAAACTCCCGACCCAGGATCCACCCTGGAATTTCTGGTGTAATTAGTAAAAAAAAAACTACGTCCTGACATCTGACGTTTCAAATTATTCCAGAAGATTCTAATTCAAAGCCACAGCTGACAACACTGAGCTCCATGTTCTCAGGCCACAGAGGATAAGTTGGGGTTTGTTGCGCCTGGCATAGGTGGTGCCCGTGGAACCGGGGTGTGAGAGCCCCCTTTCTGTGAAGATTCTTCGGTGGAGCACGTGCTGGGCGCAGCTTTCTGGGCCCCTTGGCAGGGCAGGACACCTCCAATGAAGCAGGTCTCAGGGCAATAGAGGGGCAGTGCAGAAAGAGCCCTGCTGCAGATCGGGACCTGCTGTCTTAGCCCAGTCTGCACCGAACAGGCTCTGGACATCAGCAAATCCTCGCTCTCCAGCACTGAACCATCTCTGACTCGATGACCCAAAATATCACTGAGGAATTTGTCCCTCCTTTCTTCACACAGCTTCCAGCTCCATTAAACGCTGCTCTTGAATAAGCATGTGTAATCCTGCCATGTTTTAAAAGCTACTTTGCCATCTTTGCCTCCTGAGTGGATTATTAAGAAAATAAGGAGAAAACCACTTCTGCTTATTTTTTCATTAGTGTTTTTCTTGGCAGTGGCAGCTGCAGGGGCGGGATACACTTTGCCTAGTGTTTCCACACGGCTTCGGTTGTGCCTTTTGGCTGCCAAAAGAATAAGTGTGCAGTTTCAGTAGTAGTAATGTCCAGGTGCCGTGGTAATCCTCAGAGGTGTTATTTATGAAGCACCCATCATATGCCAGGCACTGTGCCCTGCAGCCCTCTCATGCATTTTCTCGGGTGCTGTTTTCCTCCACTTTTTACAGAAGGAGACACCGAGGCTCAGAAGACAGAGCACAAATGATAAGCAGCCCTTCCGGGGGGATGAGCTCGGTCTTTTACTCCTGCCCCTACTCTGTTGCCCTTGGGCAGCCCTGCAACTCTCTGAGCCTTGTCCACGACAGGGTCTTGTACACTTAACTCCTCAGGGGCTGGTGTGCAGATTAAAGATCTGAAGTGCCCAGGGCATCAGGCCCTTATAATTAATGAGCGATTAAGAAATTAACCACCTAATTCAAGAGATGCAAATCAAAACAACGCTAAGATTCCATCTCACTCCAGAAAGAACAGTTTTATCAAGAAATCAACAGATAACAAATTCTGGTGGGGCTGTGGGGAAAAAGAAACCGTCATCCAGTGTTGGTGGGTATGTAGACTGGTCCAACTACTACGGAAATCAGTATGGAGAGTCTTCAAAAAACTACAACTAGAGGTTCCATTTGACCCAGCTATTCCTCTTCTTGGTATCTTCCCAGAATTAAACACATCATGCCATGGTGATATATGCACAACCATGTTTACAGCAACACAATTTGTAATAGCTTAGTCTTGGAAACAACCTAAATGCCCAACAACTAATGAATGGCTAAAGAAGCTGCAGTTTTTCTACATAATGGAGTACTACTCTGTCATAAAAAAGGATCATTTGTAGGTAGATGGATACACCTTGAGAACATACTCTGAAGTGAAATAAATCAGACACTCATGAGTACATATCAAATTGTTTCTCTGGTATGAGAATCCATAAGTGTAAGTAATATCAAAGAGGTATAATAGATATCGTGCAAAAGAAATATAATATTCAAAAGGAAGGAGAACTAGAAAGAGAGGAGGAGGAAAAGAACGAAGGTAAAAAGAAGAGAAAGAAAAAAAGTAGAAAAATGGAAAAATGTAAATATAGCTGACATAAATAGGGAAGGCCTGGGGGTATGGAAGGGAGGAGTGGGGAAAAGGGCAGGAAACCAAGACATATCACATGCAGGTACAAAATAACCATGATGAATGTGATCATTGTGTATACAATGTACCAATATATGTTCTGGGTAAAAATTTTAAAAATAAATAAATAAAAATAAATAGAGAAAGAAATTAACCACCTTAGGCTTACTGTGTACTTGATGATCTCTGTTTCTAACTTCAAAATTATCCAAATTAATCATCTAGATTCAGAAAAACATCTTTTTAGTTTTTTCATTCCAAATGCAGGACTTGATGCAGGTTATATGTACTGTCATAGCTGTGGAAAGAAGGAAATAGAAGGAGTATTTTCATAAACCCCTGCAGGAACAACTCTGGTTTGTAATAATGTTTGGCTAAAGGTAGATCTGAGCCCAGCTTTATTTTTGAGAAGCTCTCCTGTGCGCGATCTGTTGAAAATGCTTCTTGGCCTTATTTAATTCTCACTGTGGCCGAGGAAGGAGAAATGCAGCCCCCTGCTTCACAGGTGCAGTGCTGGGATGTGACGCCACATCTCAGGGTGGCCACCCAGAGCCCAGCTTCATCGTACTCTGCAGTATCATTTATCCCCAGGATTTATTTCTATAAATGCTTTTTCTAGGTTGGGTAAGTTTTCACAGGAAGTCAGCAGGGAGCAGGTAATACATGAACTGAGACCTGACAGTAACGTCTGTCCTGTGCCCAGACTGGTGAAGACTCCCTGGTTCAGAGAAAAGGACTTTGACCTCAGTCCTAGATTCCATTGGGCCTCTCGTTCCTCACTGTCTAGCTGGGAAGGTGTGTTCGCCTCCAAGAGACGAGAGGCTACAGATGCTACCTTCTCAGCTTTGTGAGGATGATTCACAGTGAAGCTTGGGGCTGGGGTCAAAGTTCAGTCGTAGACCACGTGCTTACCATGACCAAGAGCCTGTGTTCTGCTTCTACCACTGCAAAAGTAACAATAACAACAACAAAAATAATGTCTAGAAAGGCTTTTCATGGTGTCACTAGCAGATAGTCATCGCAATCACGTTTCTTGTCATGAATGTTCCTTTGCAGAGTTAAAGACATCATATTACCATGTACATGAATACCCATGTTTATAGAAGCACAATTCATAATAGCTAAATCTTAGAAAAGGCTTTGTGTCCATCAAGAGATGAAATGTGGTATTTAGGGGTTTTTTTTTTTTTTTTTTTTTGGTGGTGCCGGGGATCGAACTCAGGCCCTTGTGCTTACAAGGCAAGCACTCTAATCACTGAGCTAAATCTCTAGCCCCGAAATGTGGTATTTATACACAATGGAGTACTACTCTGCCATAAAGAAAGATAAATTTGAGTCATTTGTAGAAAAATGGATGCACCTTGAGACCATAATGTTAAGTGAAATAAATTAGTTACATAAGCTCAAACAGTGCATGGTTTCTTTTAAAAGAGATACCCAAAATATAAATAAATAGCAAAGTAATGGCTAGATAATTGGAAGTAGGGAGCTAGATCTATTTCAGATGGGAAGGCAGTGAAGAGATGGAGAGAAGGGGAAGAAGGAGGAGGGAAACGTGATTAAAAAAAATAATCAAGATGTATTAGATACATACACCAACCCTTCTTCACAAAGAATGTGAGCATGAGCACAAGGCCCTGAGTTCAATCTCCAGCACCTCTCAAAAAAGAATGTAAGCATTATATAATGCAAACATGTACTAATAAAAAATTAAAACTGAAAAAAAATACTCCTTTGCAGCCAAGCCCTCTCCCGCTGTGGTGTTGGGCCCTGCAGCAAGGGCGGCACCTGGGCAGACAGTGAGCTTCACCTGCACGTCCCACAGCTTCTCCCCCCGAGACATCAGCCTGCAGTGGTTCAAAAATGGGAAAGAGCTCTCCAACTTCCAGACCAGCATGGCTCCCACAGGAGAAAGCATCTCTTACAACATGTCTAGCACAGCCGAGGTGGCGCTGGCCTCCAGGCACACGCACTCTCAGGTCATCTGTGAGGTGGTCCATGTCACCTTGCAGGCAGGCCCTCTTCATGGCATCGCCAACAGCATCTGAGGCAGACGACCCTGACCCCAGACCAAGTCCTCTCCTGCCCACCGAGTCTGCTCCTCCCTTGTTCCTGGACCTGAATGGTCTAGAATCCCATTCCCAACAGTCCTGTTCAGCTGCTGTACCCATGTAGGCTCCCAACTGTGACTAACAATGTGATAGTAATTTCATTTACTTACCAACAACAATATAATTCTTGAGCACCTACCACAATCAAAGCTCCTACCTACCTGGTGATTTTGCATTTATTGTGCAATGATTACAGCATTCCATCTGAATGCTAAAAATTGCCTTGTTGAATTCATTCATTATTCTACCAGGAGCTGCCTGTTCTTGAGCACCCAATGAGTGTCAGGTGCTGTGCTGAGTGATTTCATTCATGTGCAGATCCTTGATGTTCTAGCAGCTGCTGCATTCTTAGCACTGTCCGGAGTGGTGACCTTGCCTCCTCCGTGACCTGTCTATACTATAAAGTCAGAGTCTCTGCCTGTGCTCTTTCAGTTCCACCCACCCTGGAGACCACTCAAGAGCCCACAGTGGCAGAAGGCCAAGGGAATGTCACCTGCAAGGTGAAGAAGTTCTATCCCCCAAGGCTGCAGCTGACTTGGTTGGAGAATGGAATTGTGTCCCAGATAGAAAAGTCCTTGGTCATCGCAAGGAACAAGGATGGGAACTACAACTGGACAAGCTGGCTCCTGGTGAACTTGTGTGCCCACAGGAAGAAGGTGGTGCTAACCTGCCAGGTGGAATGTGATGGCCACCCACTAGCCACCAAAAATCTTACCCTGAAGTTCTCTGCTCCACCAAAAGAAGACGGCATGGATACGCTCCTGGTGAGGCCTCCGCTCCAGCTGACCAGCTCTTTTTAAATTTTTTTCTCTTTTTTAAATGTTAAAAGTGCATCCTTGCAGAATAATCAAAAACACTATAAATACAGGTTAGAATTTTAAAATCAGTTTCCTTCTCCCAAAGCCCATACTCATAGGTATTTGGTACATTATCTTGGTAAGTCTTTTGACCTAACCAGATATGAAAAGATGTTAAAGATAAAGGAAGAGAGAAAGAGAAGATCATCCTGTTCCAGTGTCCTGTCTCTTGCCTTCCCCCAATTTAAAGTTCATCTGTTTTCTTTCCTCATGGCCCTTTCCCTCCTCCTTACACTTTTTTTTTAAATTTTTTTATTATTTTTTACCAAGAACATGTATTGGTACATTGTATACATAATGATCATAATCAACATGGTTATTTTGTACCTGTACATGATACATCTTGGTTTTTCCCCCTCTTCCCCCCTTCCCCTCCCCTCCCTTCCATTCACCCACTCCTCCCTATTTGCAACAAGTGTAGCTACACTTTACCATTTTTTCCCTTTCATCTTACTTTTCTTTTAACCTTCTTCTTTATCTCCCTTTTCCCTATCTAGTTCTCTCTTTTGAATACAATAACTATTCTTCCCCTTTGTCCTTATTTGCACTTATGGTTTCTCATATCAGAGAAACAATTCGATGTC
>PVJO010004069.1:75560-114584 GCA_004026905.1 Hystrix cristata
AGCCGGGTCAAATGGAACCTCTAGTTGTAGTTTTCTGAGGAATCTCCACACTGATTTCCACAGTGGTTGGACCAGTCTGCATTCCCACCAACAGTGCAGGAGGGTTCCTTTTTCCCCGCAGCCCCGCCAGCACTTGTTATTGGTTGATTTCTTGATAATAGCTGTTCTTTCTGGAGTGAGATGGTATCTTAGTGTTGTTGTGATCTGCATCTCTCGAATGACCAATGATGTTGAACATTTTTTCATATATTTATTTGCCATTTTTATTTCTTCATCTGAGAAATGTTTATTCATTTGAGATGCCCATTTTTGGATAGGGTCTTTAACCTCTGCTCAGACTCTATTTCATCTTAGAGCTTTCCATATGTATTTGTAAACTTATCCAGATGGTGTGATATTTAAAAAGATTTTTTTGAGGATGCGGACTTTAGGTGAGGACCAGATACCAAGTGATTGTGGATGGTCACACCAGGAGCCTCTTTTTCTCCAGGTTTGTGGTAATGGATCAACAATATTCACAACCTTCCTACACATTTGCTACAAGCAAATGTCGGTTTACCTCTCTTCTCCTTTCCTGCTTCAACTGCACTGTGAGTTAACAGTCTTGCAGGAAGAGGAACAAGGACTAGGTCAGCAATGGGAGACGTTGTTGGTTTATGTCTTTAGACAAGTTCATTAGTCTAAACTAATCAAGGTAAATCTGAGGTCCTATGTACAGGGCCAGACTTATCTATAAGGCAAATTTGTGCTAAGAAAGGTTTGCCAACCCCTAAATGCCATCCCAAGGAACAAGAGTTCACTAGAGTCCCTATTTCTGTGACTAAATGATATGTGTTATTTCCCTCTCACATAACCCCAGTAGCAATTCTTCACTCCTAAAAACTCTTTAAAGGCCCAGATTCCACCTAATGTATACTGTGTTGTGGGCCTCATCTGCTAGGCCAACATTAGGTCACTGATTGTCCTGCCTGTAGGAAGAGTAATAATAGGAAGTAGAGAACAATTTCCCTTTAATGAGAGACACAGTATATAGAATCTTCCTGAGCACATCCTCTAATGGCTTAAATAAGCACCTGCAGGGAAAATAGAGTCCACAATGGACAGTCAGATGATTAAAGACATTTTTTCTACAAAATTCATATTATTAAGACAACAAATAAAATTAATAGTAATTTCCTCTAATTAATATAGAGTGTATACTAAAAACTTTGAAAATGCCTTTCCTATATCCCTGTTTCATGCACCAAAATTGGTTTTATTTCTACTTTAAATGTGTCACAGAAGTTACCTGTGAAAACATTTGGGCCCCAGTTATTTTAAAGTTATGAATTCAACTTTATTCATAGTTCAGAAGCAGTTCATTTATTCATTTCCTATGGAGACTATTGTAGTAGGTTCTATTTCTGAGGAATTTTTGTCTACTTTAAGGTGTCAAATTTCTGGGTAGAGAGTTGCTCATACTGTCCACTTATTATCCTATTAATGTCTGCAGAGCCTGTAGGGATAGCTGCTATTCAATGTTGATAGTGTTTTCTTCATTAGTCTTGCCAGGGTATTTTCAATTTTAGAGATCTTTTCAAAAGATCACTACTTTTTTTCAAAGATCTCTGTTGTTTCTCTTTTTCCCATTTGGATGATTCTCTACTTCATGTTTCTTTTTTATAATTTCCTTCATTCTACTTGCCTGGGACTTATTTGGCTCTAACTTTTATAGTTTCTTGACATGTAAGGCTTAGATTGTTAATTGCAGACTTTCCTGTTCCTCTATCATGGCCAGGCACCACCATGAAAATGAATCCGAAGGGCCAGTTCATGGAATGTGCAGTATGGTGCACTCTGGGTCCTTATCTGTAAAGCGAGACTACAGGAATTTCCTCTTCCCAGTGTTGCGCTGAGGATTAAATGATCCAATAGAAGCATTTTTGCCTTGGTCGAAACACCTATGACTTGGGTATTTTTGAAGCATAGCTAACTTTAACCCAGGCTGCTGCAATTGTCCTTAGAAACCCAGAATTCAACAGAAAACCTTGGAGTGCTTTGACTCATTTGTCCCTCTCCCTCATCTCAGGGTCTCACGACTTCCCTTCAAGGTCCCGTCCCAGCATAGCAGGCCCTCAAAGTTGAGAGTCCAACCTCTTCTGTAAGACTGCTGGTCTTGGAATTGTGCATAGGGCTCCATTATTTCCTTTGTCTACCTTCTGGCTCCAGGAGAAAATTATCTACAATCTTACCAAATCCTCCGGCTTTAACTAGTTTTAATCACTCTTAGCTTTTCATTGTCTTTCCTCCAAAGGACTGATGCCCCAAAATAACCATCCAATGCCATAGTGTTTTTAATTGCCGTTTCCGGATCCATTTCAAATAGCTGATACCAAGGAAATCACCTCCAGTGGTTTATCAACCCACTTCACTTCCAGTGAAAGTTTTAGCAATCACATCTTGTGTTAGATACCTTTACATAGCTGTGACAACGTATCTGACAATAACAATATGAAGGAAGAAAGGTTAATTTTGGCTCACAATTTCAGACCATGATCAGCTGGCCCTATTACTGTTTGGTCTGTGCCAACACAGAAAGGTCATGAGGGAAGGGTGCTGCAGAGGAAAACTACACAGCTCATAGCAACCAAGAAGCACAGAGAGAGGAAAGAGCCTGAAAGAAAGGGATACAAGGACAAGATAGAGTCCCAAAGGGCACAAGCTCAGGACTCACCTCTACTAACGAGGCCTGAATACAGTTTCCATCATCACCCAACAATGCCTCAAATAGTGACTACATCAATGGATGAATCCACTTGAAGAAATCAGAATCCTTTGTGATCTAATCACCTTCCAAACAGGCCAGCCCATTTTCTGGCAACCAATTCTTCAAGATAATGAATCTTTGGAAGATGTTCTAGCTGTCAGTGATAACATACCACTACCACAAGCCATTGGCTGCCTCAGTGCTACTTACCACCAGAGTTGGGGTCCTCATTACCAGCAGACTAATGAGTGATTAGCTTCCAAATTTACATTTTAGCATCTGCTTTCCAAATCACTCTTCAAGATCAGTTTCCCCACTAAGCACACTCTGAGATGGATACAGGAATGCAGGAAGCATTCTGGAAGACTGTTAGGGTGAATATGTCTGGGTGGGTGAAGAAACCAGCCTGGCAAAGGGAGCTGTTAAACTACACTCCAGACACAACCAAGTCTCAGATGCTCCTACCAAGGGCCCAAGGACTGGGATGTCTTTCAGAACTGTGTCAGTATACCTGAGAAAATCAATTTAAAAGAAGAGAAATTGATTTTGGCTCGTGATTTCAGAGCTCTTGGTCCCTGGTGGGCTGGCTTCACTGGCTGTTTCAGCACCTGTGGTGAAGAAGCAGGCGATGACAGAGGGTGTGGCACACTGAGGCTACCTACCTCATGGCTGCCGGAAGCAGAGGCGAGAGGGCTTGGACAAAATGTACGCTTCAAGGTCTTGCAACCAGTGACCTACTTCCCCAGTAAGGCCCCATCTCCTAAAGTTTCCATCATCTCCAAATAGTGCCACCTCCTGGGAGCCAAGCCTTTCTTTCACTCAGATGCCTTTTTTGGGACATTGTGCATTACAAACCATAACACCCAATTCCTAAGAACACGGGGTTGTCACGGCCACCTCTGATGCTAAGCAAGGCAGTCTTGGAACACTCTCATCACCAAACCATCCTCACCCTACATGCATGCTCTGTGGTAAGTGTTCCTACCGCCCTTAGGTTAGAGCTATCTTTGTCTAAAAAACACAAGTCTTGGAGAGTATACTAAAGGGCAACTGTGATGAGCTTCTCTGTGCTTGGATCCCAATAATGTCATGGCCCAACCTAAATTCTCTAGGCCTCAATTTTCTCATCAGAATAAAAAAAAATAGATCCCGCCTCACAGGATTGTGTGGATCAAGTGTGTAACCAGGTGCCACACTGAGGCAATGAGTCCATAGGTACACATTCTTCATTCTTTCCCTCAAGGAGGGCAACCTGGTAGCCTGAGGTTGGGGGAGTGTGAATGAGACACCTCTTTACTCTGGCCTCTGCCCAGAGCTTGAGCCAGGACATGCAAGACAGTGTTCAGGTTCAAAGCTTCAGAGCTTCAATGGGCCCAGATAGCCTTACTAGTTAACAGCTGCTCCAAGGGCTCACATGAATGAATTCCAGTTTGACCACTTTTTTTTTTTTTACTTCCAGAAATGAAGCCATCTTCTACTGCTACATTCCTCATAGCTCTGCTTCTCAGCACCAAGGTGCTACTGGCAATCATTGTCTCTGCCATCTACAGCCACAGGAAACAGAAGGCCTAACTGTAAATTGAGGGAAGAGAGGGCAGGACAAGGACTCACATAGAAGGGCAGGGAGAGCAAGAGACCTAACAGATGTGTCACATAGAATCAGGATGAAAGGAGTCTAGAGCAGGTGGCACTCATCCATCAGCATCTCAGGATTCTCACAGACCCTTCTGAGAGGTTCCCAGCTCCCAGGAAGTGTGTAAGGTGCTGGGTGTAGGAAAGATTGATGAAGACTGTGCAAAAGCAGTGCACAGAGTCTTAAAGGCTCCATGGAGTGAGTGGACTGAGGAGTAGAATGAGGAGCAACAAAGTAGCCAGTTTCTTTGAAGGTCATCTCTACACTAGTTCAGAGCTGCTCCAAGGGACAAGAAGAATTCACAGTTTGAAGCAATATTGAGAAGCTCCAGATAGAGGGTTCTGCTCTGAGGGATGTTCCCCCTCTGATCCTCTGTGTGACTGAGCAGAAAGAACAGAGAAATGGTGTCAGAACTCAATGAAGAGGCTGAGGTAAGAGTGCTTTCTCAGGTGTCCACTCACATCAGATGTCCCAGGAGAAGGGTAATACCAGTGATATAACAACACGAGGAGATATTTCTTGAATGATGAGCAGATAACCCAAAGTGGACATGTTTCCCCACCACTCCAACTTCCTCCCCTGCTACATGGGACCCTCAGTCTCTGCTACCTCCTTCCTGTTCTGAGAGGATCAATCTGGAAGAAGATGTGATGAGAAGCTTCCCGAGACTCTACTCCAAACACCTCTCTACCCCAGAAACCTGTTGGCCCACAGACCCCTGTTGCTCCTTTGCATGGTCATTGAAGTCCCTGGAGCTGAGTCTGCACCCACGGTCCTGAGCAGGGGCTGCGGGAGCTGGCTGTGGGATCTTACTTGAGACATCTCCCTAGAATGTGTGCCATAACCCAATCTGAACTGTTACAGTTTAGATCTAGAACACACTTCTCCACAAAACCTTATATATTCAGAGGTGGGACTTTTGAAAAGTAATTGAATCATGGGGACATAATACTTATGAGTGGATTAATTCGTTGATGAGTTTATGGCTGAATGTGCTGTTAAAAGGTGGAGCCTTTGCAGAGGTGGATCACTAGAGGCATGACTGAGAGGGGTATATTTTTGTCCTCAGCTCTTCTCCATCTCTCTGTTTTTTTGAACACCATGAGGTCAGAAGCTTTCTTCCACCAGGCCCTTCCACCATGATTTTTCTGTCTTGGATCTAGCCAACAATGGACTAAACTGTGAGCCAAAATAAACATCTTCTCTTTTAAAGTGCAAGTGTTGTGTATTTTGCCCCAGGGACAGCAAAGTGGCTGATACAGAAAATTGGGATCAGGAATGGAGTTGTTGCTATAACTGTACCTGACCACGTGGCTTAGAAGACTTCGGAACTAGTTTGCTGGAGGAGTTTGGAAAAGTGTGACGATGCCAACTAGAAAAGTCTTAGAATGCTGAAAGCCAATCTTCATAGTGATCCTAGTCCAAATTCAGATGAGAATGCTGACAGGAATGTGAAGAGTAAAGGGCTGGCTCAGGAGGTTTTGGTTGGGAACCAAAACTCCATTAGCAGTTGTACTAGAGGTCATGTGAATTATACTCTGGCAAAAAAGTGTGTGTTCATTTTGCCTATTTTCTGAGACTTTGCAGGAGACTGAGATTAAGAGCAGTGTACTGATTTATCTGATGAAAGAAGTTTCAAGGCAGCCCAACATTAGACTATGATGTGAGTAGTGCTGGTTGCTTTTACCCTGATCTGCAAGGAGAAAGAGGAGCAAAAAGCAGAGCTGAATGATTTGAAACATTTCCATCCTGGCCAGAAAGGAAGGATGTATAAAGTCTGGTTGGGCCAAAGAAGGCTTGCTTGCTGGGGAGATTATCATGACAAAGAAGCCAAATAGTTTTATATCAGGACAATAAGGATAGATAGATTCCCTTGAGGGAATCTCAGGAAATGACCAGACCTCACCCATCATAATTTCAAGAGTATAAAAGTGGAATCTCCTTTGAAAGACTTTGCTTTGAGAAAAGATCTTCAGGACATTCTGCTCATTTTCATCAGCCTAGAGAAATGTTTCTCCAAGTTCAGCCATGCAGTTTTTCAGAGGCATAGCCAATGTCCCCGGGGGCCCAGCTACTATTTGAGCTAGCAGCAGACTTTTACACTACCCACATTGTGCTGTTCATGCAGGCATGTAGAATACAAGAGTTGCTGGGTCATGGAAGCTTCCACCAACATTTCAGAGGAAAGCCTGAAAGGCCAGAGGAGACCTTATCAAGATGATGGACTACGTTGTGAGAGTTAAGCCAAAGTTGCAGTGAAAACCCAGGAAGTTGGAGATGCCAGAAATGTGGAATGTCTGCTAAGATAAACCACAGGCAATGAGTAAAGCCTGCCTAAAAAGGAAGCCATATGGGCTCAATTAGCAAGACCAGAGGAGGTCAGACTGCCCAAACCCTTTGGAATGTATCTCACCACAACCTGACCTCACTGCTGAACACAGAGCTGCAGCATTTAATATTTGCCCTGCTGGGTTTTAGTCTTAGTTTATCCATTTTGGAATGAGAACATGTATCCTGTTTTATTGTACGTTGGACATGTTTTACTTTCTTAGGAACTCACAGATAACAATTTTCTTTGAGTATCAGAGGAAATTTTGGACTTGGATTTTTTAGCAATGCTAGAGCCATTAAGAGTCTGGCAACAGGGGTTGGGGATTTAGCTCAGTGGTTAGAGCGCTTACCTTGCAAGCATGAGGCCGTGAGTTCGATCCCCAGGACCAAAAAAAAAAAAAAAAAAAGTCCAGCAACTCTTAGAGATACATTAAATATATTTTACATAATGAAATGGACATGAGCCTTATGGAGACCAGGGACAGAATGTTCCCCAGAAGTCTCAGGTATTCAGAAATGTGACTTTTTGAAGGCAATTAGACCATGAGGGTGCTATATTTACCAGTAGATTAATCTACTGATGTGTTCATAGCTGAATGTAGTGTTGGGAGGCGTGGCCTGGTTGGAGGTGTGTCACAGGAGGCATGACCTATAAGGGTGTGTTCTTGTCTCTACATTCTCCCCTTCTCTCTCTGCTGCCACAGGATAAGCAGCTGTCCTCCACCATGGCCTTTTGCCATGCCCATTTCTGCCTTGAACCCAATCAACCATGGACTGAACCGGCTGAAACCATGAGACAAATAAAACTCCTATTCTTTAAATTCCAAGTGTTATGTATTTAGTTCCAGCAATGAGAAAACAATTACTACATGAACTCATTAGGGTATCTGTCATCCATCACTGTGGGTGGGGGTGGCTATTCCATCACCACACACAGTTCACATTCTCAAGAGTTATTCAGTTTTCTAGATTCCTTCCCATTCCAGTTCCCCAGAATTATTGTGGTTCTCAAATGAACCCCCATTGTTTTAAGAAAAGAAATTCTTCTTTCCCTAAGTGTCCTATGTCTTCAACCAACCCCACAGAAAGTTTCTCTAGAACACTGTTTTAGTTACTTTTCTCTCATTGTTGGGACAGAACACTCGACACCCAAAGGTAGGGGAAGAAAGGTTTATTAGCTCACAGTCTGCAGAGGTTTCAGTCTATAGTCCGCTGGGTCCGAGGCAGGGCAGCATGGCAGAGGCAGGGCGGGCCCGGCAGCCGACCAACGGGCAGACTGGCAGCAAAGTAAAGTGAGGAAATGCAAGGAATGTATGCAAATAAGCAATGCAAACAAGCAGCTAGTTAGCTTCTTCCTGTATCTTTTATCTAGGCTACCTGCCCCCAGGGCGGCCCGCACTCCCACCCCCAATCTCAGTCTCACATCCTTGATCCCAGCAGAACGATGCCAAACCGATCATGTATCAATTTAGTAATCACACACTCTAGATCCAGCTATCTCTTACCACACTAGACTTTGGGGGAACATCTAGACACAAACCATAACAAACACTAAGTCTTCTATCATCCCATATTCTTCCCAATCTTGTACAAATACATGGCAGTCCAATCTCCATAGTGTTTATTGCTTTCTCTTTTTTGCTGGTACTCCATATTTAATTCTGACTTTAAAACGTTTATATCAAGTGATGATATGGTAAATACCAAAAAATTGAGTCTGAAAAGAAAAACATGTTGACTGATCATGCCTGTAAATTTTTGTCCTATAAATACTCCCAATATGACCAATTTTGACCTACCAGCTGTTTAGCAAGCAGGTAGAAGAAATATGAAAAAAGAAGATTGAGTTCTCACAAGCCAGTCCAAGCCTGCTCCAGCTCACCACTGAGCTGCACACTTCTCACCTCTGCAAGTCCCTGGTCCCAGCCACCACCACCTCCCAGACTGCTGCTAGAGCCTCTGTGCAGCTTCTCTGTCTCAGCCACAAGCATTCTTTGAAAATGTACATCAAATCAAATCACTCCTCTGTTTCTTTCTAACAGATCAGCATGCTTACACTCTCCTTTCTTTCCTGTTTCTACTCAATGTGTCATTTTTTAATGACACTGTCTTTAAAATTTTAAATTAAAAATTAATTTAAAAATTTAAATTATCCCTCTCTCCATGCTAGCATTCCAATTACTCATAATCTGAGTAATTTTCTGCTTAGTACTAATCATGATCTGTATTATATTTGTTGAGGCAGGGCTCACTCTCCATGACAGGCCAGCCATTGTAGTATTGTAAAAATTTGTGTGAACACTGAAACCCTTACAAGCAATCTCCAAAATCATTGGCAAAAATAATGATTATTTCATGTCCTTCTTGATTTTTTTTGTCAAAAAATTTCCCTTTGTAGATTATAAAACCTTAAGTCTTGTTGTCAAGATGGAGGTGACATTCTCACTGGCTGTCTTCATACCAAACAGCAGGTGATTTCCCTCAATGTATCTTGAACATAAAGGCCATAGGATCTATTTGCATATAGAGAATTGGGGAGAAAAGTCATGAATGTCCATAAGATTTTCAGCTTCAGTGAAGTGAATAAAATGCTGCTATCAAGTGAATTAGGAATAGCTGCATGTGAGTGCCTTTGGATGTGGAGATTAAGAAATTTTTAACATGCTAAGTTTTAAATGACTTCTCAATATATAAATGGAGATACAAGTAAATGCAAATCTGAAGTTTGGAGAATAGTGCTGGGTTGAGAAGTGAAAGGTGACGCTGTGCTTTGTCATATTCACCAGTCACATCCATCAGCATTCCTTTGAATAAAGCAATTCACTTGATTGAGTCTAACAAATACGAGGCAGGAAGGAATATCTCTCTATAGACTTGAGGGGTGGACTGAATATTCACTAAATGATAAATCTCCATCTTCAGAAACAATCGCTCCACTTGCGTGAAAAATATAAACATCAAACTTGAAAACTTCATTAGCTATAGTCCATGCTTTCCAGTTTTTTACAGTTGACAATTCTACCAAATGCTTTGCCGCTATGTTCACATCTTGCTGATTTTCCAGGTACCTATAACACTTGATTTTTTCTCTATAGATATGTCTCCAAATCGTTCCTGTATATATTTTAACAGTATCTCAATACCAGTTACTAATTACTCTGTTAGCACACTATGGCTACATAATAAATAATGACAAATATTTCAATGGCATATATACAGTGATACACATTTACTTCTCCTCACACATGTAGATTTATTTAGGGTTTGATTGATTGATTAGTGCAAGGTCAGCTAGCTATAAGATTAAGATGGAGTCAGGTCTGCTATACATATCCCTTTGTGTGACCAGCAGAAATTCTCATGAAGAAAGGCAGGAAGACAAAAGCCCAAGGTCAAATGTGCAAATGCATTTCAAATCACTGCTGTGTCCTGTCTGTTCTCGCTGTGTTGGCCAAAGAAAGCCCTATACTCAAGCCCAGCGGTGTCTCAAGGAATGCTTTCAAAGTCCAGGCAATTTGACAAGTCTGCACGGCTTTCACTTTCTTCTTCTACGGACAGAACCAGCACGTTCAGTTGGAAACAAGGAGCCCCCTGGATCAACTCCAGTCTTTCCTGAGAATATGCGCAGCTTGATGTGTGAGCACCAGCTTTCCAAGGAAATGTTGGATCTTATCCAGTCCCCAAGTACCTTATTTTCCTACTCTCCATATTAAGTTTCTAACCAGTGTACAGGGGTTTTGATTATTTTTTGTTTACTCTGTGTGTGTGTGTGTGTGTGTGTGTGTGTTTGTTTGTGTTTCTTTTTTGTGTATGTGTGTCTTTCCCAAATAGTGTTGCAACCTCAGGGCAATTGCAATGTTAACTTTCTCCGATTGTTCACTACTGAAGTCCCTGTTGCTTCAGAACTATATTGTCTATTCTGCAGAGGAGACTGGTCTCCGGAAGAGTCTGTGAAAATCCCGTGCCTCTCAGCATTCACCTGAGCCCAACAACACTTCCTAGAGAGCACAGTGAATTGCCAAAATCATAGAAAGCTGAATGCTTTGGTTAATTGTTTCTGTGTGATTTTCAGGCAAAATCTTGTGGTCACATTTTTTTAACTGTCTGCTATCATTATTAAATATCTTGATTAAATTACATGGTAGATTTTCAAAGCACAGACAGTTCTAAAAGTTGATTGATTATGAGAAGCACCAAGAGGACACATGAAAGATGGAGCAGACAGACTTTTCAACTATTCCTCAAACTAAGAACATCTAAAATTCTTTTTTTTTTTTTTTTTGTGGTGCCAGGGATTGAACTCAGGGCCTTGTGCTTGCAAGGCGAGCACTCTAACCACTGAGCTAAATCCCCAGCCCCAGAACATCTAAAGTTCTTGGCAATAAATTTATAAAATAAACATAAGAATCTGAAAAGGTGGCAAAACCTGCAGATTTTCTAATGACCTCAGATTTCTTTAGGTTTTCTTTTTGCTTTCTATATTTCAAACCAGATAATAAAGAAATTGATACCTAGAGACTGATAGATACCAAGAGCAAATTGTTAAAATGACAATATTTCATTTAAAATGAGCAGAAAACATTTAATTATCTGTGAGCCCAGAGAAGCTGCTGGACTTTCTTCCAAACAACAAGAAAGAAAATGCCCCAGTCGTGGTTGAAAGGAGAAAGATGAAATTACCCAATATTACCTTGCAAATTACCCTATGAAACGAGCAAGATAAAATTACGTGAAATTACACTCATCGTCCAGGCACCAGCGCCTTTGGGTTCCAGTGTCCTACACTATCCCTCTTTCTCTAGGACAATGAGGACGCTGTTAGAGTTTTATTATGAGCCACTAGAAGGAAGTAGACATTGTATAAGAAAAATAGGGGTTTGTTAAAAGTTAAGAAACTGTTACTGACTTCCTTACATGTCTGTAATTGGAAATTCATTTGTCTCTCACAATTCACTTGTGTTTTTAAGTATGCTGTTTAGAGATCTTCTCTGTTCTTCAAACTTCCACCTTCTGGTAAAATCATCTTTGGTAAAGGAAAGGCTCCCTCCTCTTTCCGTAGCCTTATGAATGAATAGTGGGGGTCTCCTTTGTCTCCAAAAGGGTGAGTAGTATTTCAGTCCATTTTGTTCTCCTGTAGCAGAATACTCTGGACTGGCTAACTTATAATGAACAGAAATTTATTGACACACAGTTCTGGAGGCTCAAAACTCCTGTTGTCCATCGTGTGCAATCTACTAATTAGTCGATCAAAGGCATTCTTAATTTCTATTACAGTGTTTTTGGTTCCTAACATCTTTTTATTTTTTCTTAAAATTTTGACCTCTCTGCTTGTATAAACCACCTGTTCCTGCATGTTGTCTTCTTTTCCCATGAAAGCTCTTAGAAGCTTAATCATGGTTTTTAGAAGATCTTGAGCTGATAATTCCAGCATTCCTGCCTTATGAGGCTCTTTCTGATCCTAGACCGGTGTCTTCAACCTGTTTTTTTTTTCCCCCTCTTTTGGAATGCCTTTCATGCTCTGCCTAATAGTTGGATATCATGTGTGATGTACTGAGTCAAAGAAACTTCAGTAAACATTGATTTAGTGATATCATCGCCATGGACCCACAGATATTACTCACCACATGAGATGGCCCATGACTCAAGAACAAGAAGCTGAATCAAGGAAAAATATTTAAAATGCAACCCAAAGAAGATGGAGACGATTGCCGACAAAGACCATCTTTCTTGGGGGCTGCAGGTGCAAGGCTTATACGGGAAACTGAGGGAATGTATCACTACAGTACTTACGAATTCCAGGGTAGTTACAAATTTTGTGTGACCTGATGCACAGACTATTGTCGGTAAGTAAACTGGATGTTCTAGGTTCTGTAAATCTAAAGAAAAATTATTGATTAAAGTCTTTACTATCTCATGTATTTTTAGTTTCTTTTCTCTGGAAAAGTTAATTCTGCAGTTAATTATGAAGATACAAAAGGGTTATTTTCTCCAGAGAACAGGAGAAGATATCAAAAGGCTATTTTTTTGTAGAAGACAGAGGAGATAGTGAAAAGCAACTTTCCACTGGACGACCAGGAGAGATAAGTCACGTAGAACTGGTTTTAACACATAAAATGACTTTAGTAAGAGGTTTTATCTGTAACAAAACTAATGGGAGACAAATAATGTATGACTTTGGAAGCTGTGTGAATTCTAGAATTAGTGATTTTTTTCAAAAGTCAACTAACAACAAATAAAGCTACAGGGTTTATCTAAGTTTGTTCTCAGTAACAGTATGGTGGTAAGATGTGGGGGGAGGGGAACATTCAACTGCATAACTAGGTCTCCATTGTACATTTTGATAACTAGGTCTCTATCTTTTAGCCATCCCTGTAAACTTCACTAGAGGTTCTAGGATTTTTCCTCACATTACGGGACAGGATATTTGAAGAGAGCTGAAGATTAGTATTCTCCTTTCCCCACATGAAAAGTCACAGGGACTGTCCACATAAATTAGGTTCTGAGAGAACCCCAGCAGATAAGACTGTGGTGAAATAAATTCTTTCTCATGATGTGACTCTAGGAATCTGGGATTACCTAAGAACAAAATGCCCAGACAGAACTGACTAAGGCCAAGTAGGAGAATGGTGATGGGGAATTGTCAAAAGGGGTAGGGTTAACCTCCCAGGATGGTTCAGATTGATGCATCTTCCCCTCACATGCTTTTCCTGCCCCTCTGGACACTCAGAAACGGTGTGTGTAGAGAACCACGCATACCACAGGCACCTATACCTGAAGCCTATGCGCATCCCAAAACAAATGATGCTGCCAGGTGTAAGCCGTGAGACAACCAAGCACCTCAGGTAGAGCAATTCCACCTCCATGGATTGACAATGAACAGGATGCAGAGGATGCCAGGGGAGCAATGAACCTGAGACAGGCAGGAGTAGTCCAGGGATGATACATATGCTGGGTCCCAGGAGGTCCAGGGAGTTGGAAGAAGGCCACCAGTGAGCAGCTGGCTCTATGACAGAGGGCTCCACTCAAAAGCAACGTCTGGGTTTTCCTCTCATCATGTGGCACAAGGAGTATCAATGATGACCTATTAGGTTCAGTCATGTTCCAGTCATTATCTCCTTTATTCTTCACTAAAACACTTAAGGAAAAGACTCATTATGTGCTGTTTAAAGATAACAAAACTGATCCCAGGTGGCCCAGTGACCTGCCTAATCCTTGGCACATTCTCCTAGTGAGAGCACTCATCCTTCTCCTCCCAGATCCTCTAGGCACACAGTTGTGAATGGAGCTGGTGCTCTGTGTGGACATCAGAGAGTACAGACATAGATGTGACTGCCCCCAGGAACTTCCACCTCATGCTCCTGCCATCATAACCCTCTCTCTCCCCTAATTCTTAAACCCATTTGCAGACCTGGAAGTATTCAGAAAACAATTCCTTTCCCTAGCTGTAAACAATACAGAGTCCTAAGGTCCATGATAGACAATGTTTACCACTTAAATGCATAAAGGTTTGCAACAGGAGCACCCTTCAAAAACAGAACCAATTTCCCTGCAACACAGAGCTGCTCTCAGGAACACCCTCCTCCCTCCAGCTAAGCAGCTCTTGGTGAAGCTGGTGCAGAAACAGACCACAAGCCAGCTGCATCAGAGCTCACGGGCTTGGAAATTTGGAGCACGTGCTTCTTCACCAAAGCTCCTAAATGGGGAATCATAAAGACCTCCAGACAATGTGAAGGGCCAAGTGGCGCCAAAGCATCCCCAAGGCAGGAGGGAGCATTGCTCCTGCTGGGCCCATCCCAGCAGATCTGATCTGAAAATGGACCCTGCCTGACGCCGTGCCTTGTAGCTGCCTGAGTTGCCTGACTTCAATTTCACAATCTTTTTTCTCAACCAAGAACATGTATTGGTACATTGTATACATAATGATCACATTCATCATGGTTATTTTGTACTTGTACATGACATATCTTGGTTTTCCCCCCTCTTCCCCACCCTGCCTTCTGCTCCCCCACTTCCCTATTTATGGCAGGTTTATTTACATTTTTCCATTTTTTCCCTTTCCCTTTTCTTTCCTTTTGCCTTCCTTCTTTTCCCCCTTCTCCCTTCCTAGTTCTCCTCTCTTTTGAATATTATCTTCCTTTTATATATCTCTTTGTCCTTATTTATGCTTATGGTTTCTCATATATGAGAAACAATTTCACAATCTTGAAGCAAGTTGCTCTTTCACTTTATCACAGCCACTTCCCCATGCAGAAGGCAAGCAGAGCGTCACTTCTCTCCATGGAACTGAGTCTGAGATCTCCCAGCACAGACGCTGGGACAGAGCAGGCCCCCAAGGCCTCCATAATGCCTGTCCCTACTGCATGGCCCCAGCATCCTTGCCCCATCCTGCTGCTGACCCTCCTGGCTGGACTCACAGGTGAGCATGGCCCCGAATCATTTCCCCCTGCTCCTGGGCCAGGCCTTGCTCTCAGGGACCTCAGGGACTGGAGATTAACAAAGGCACTGCCGCAGAAGGCAAGGACAGGGCACTGTCCGAGTATTGTCTCGCGGATCATCCACCTGCAGCAGAGGGGCTGCTTCAACAGCAAAATAATAACAGATTTTATGATATTTTAAGTGATAAAATACTTTTCCGGGAGGATCATTATTGAATCCTTGTAGCCTCCGAGCTTCAAGAGGCCGGACAACCTGCCAAAGCCGCTGAGCAAGCTCGGAAGCAGCTAACAGCTCAGCACCCAAGGGTGTGAAGTCTGGGGGGAGGGGGCAGCGCAGAGGTGCAATGCCCCAGGAAACGTGCATTCACTATCCTTCCCCTGTGAGGCTCTTCACCCCCCTCTCCTCCCTGTTCCCTCATCTTCCATGATCTGTGTGTTAACACCCATTCTTCCACGGCCTCCTCCTCTTTAAGCAATTCCATGTTTTCTGCTTAACAAGGTCTGTGTGCCCTTACTGGAGCTGTGATAGCAAAGTACCATGGGCTAGACGGCTAAAACAACAGACTTTTATTTCCTCCTAGTTTTGGAGATTGGAAGTCTAAGATCAAGGTGTTGACAGAGTTCGGTTCTTTTGGGAATCTATCAGACTGAATTATAAATGGCATCTTTTTACTACTCACTATTCCCCAACCACGACCCCATTCAGCTAGAAGAAGCCAGACCAGTCTTCGCCCAGTTCCCCAACAGAAGTTGGATGTTATTCTCAGAGCACGGAATGTAGGGACAGGGGTCCCCATAAGTGGGAAAAGGTAGGGTAAAGGCCTCATTAGATAGTACTAAAAATTAGTAGGCAAATTTTGACCTCTTCAGCCTGACTCCAAAGAGCAGAGACTGCTATAATCTGATAGCTAAGGGAAGGCCTGAGGTAGTGTTATTAACATAACAACCACAAACTTCCCCTTTGTTCCTTAAATCTAAGTAACCTGCCCTTGAGGCCCCCACCCATGACCTTATCCTCCTCCAAAGAACAGGGAGGGGTCACACAGCCAGAAGAAAGCCATGGCCAAACTGAAGCACAAGCCAGGGAGAAGATGAAGGACAAGCCAGCCAGCCAGTCAGATTCCAAGAGCCTACATGGGACAAGTATCTCAATAAAGGGAACCGCAGACAAGAAACTCACGAGTATTTCACTTTCAAATGCTCCCTACTCATCGAGTAGCTATCTATCATCTCCCTTCCCCCTTTTTCACCACTTTTAAATAAATTGTCCTCTAAATAAATTGTCTTCTCTTAATTTAAAAAAACAAAAATAAATGGCATCTTTTCCGTGTGCCTTACCCATGTGGCATGTGGTCATCCTCTGCCTGTCTCTGCCTGTCTTCTCCTCCTCTTGTTACTACACAAGGCATACTGGGCTGAGATTCACTTAAAGAATCTCATTTAACCTTAATTACTTGTTTAAAAACTCAATCTCCAATGACATTCTGAGATTGTATATTCAACCTATGTGAGAGACAATTCAGCCCACGACAGATCCCACAATCTCTGCTGGTCCTTTCAGTTCTCCTGACTAGATTTTATTCCCTCCTTTCCAGGACAGGCAGGATTGGACGGCCTCTCATTGTGCCACAGCCTGGGGCACCCCTGTTCCTAGCACTTCAACAGCCTGTTGGCCCTCATCCCATTCTTTAACCATGAAGCTGACCCCAAAGCCACATAGCTGGTTACAGCAGCCCTCTGGATCCCATTTTTGTTCACTGTGATACAACTTCACAGGACCTACGGGGCTGATGTCTGGCTTTTAAAATTATTCCTATTACACTGCACCTAAAAAACAGTAAGATTTTATTAATTGATGCCTTCTAGTAAGGCACACACTGTTCTCAGCACTTTGTACTATTGATCACCTAAAGCTTTTCACATCCCTGTGAATAGCTACTCTTGTTATCCACTATTTGCATATTAGGAAACTAAGATAGAGAAAAGAACCTGCACTTTGTCACCTATGTTGGTCAGTGGTGTAGCCAAGTTTCAATCCAGGCAGGCCAGATCTCTTTTCCTCCTTCTCTTCCTCCTCTCTCTCTCCCTCTCTCTCTCTCTCTCCTCTCCCCTTTTCCTTCTCCCTTTTCCCCTCCCTCTTCTTCTCTCTCTCCTTTTGGAGCTGGGTTTTGAACCCAGGGCTGCCTGCATTAAAAAAAAAAAAAGAAACTCCATCCCTCAGCTACACCCCCAGCCTTCCAGATTTTTCTTTTTAACCATGCTGTACTACTCAGCATCTTGGTGGAGATTAATTGCAGAAAAACAATAGAAACTACAGAGAAGATGACAGAGAATTAATCATTACCCATCACACTATTGTGAGATAACCACAGTTAAAACCCTGGTGCATGTACTCAAATGTTTGCCAATGACGTGCTGGATGCTATCTGCCAAATAACTTACTGAGTTTTCCACATAATTTCATTTAATCCTCAAAACAACCTTATGGGGTTGGGGATTTAGCACAGTGGTTAGAGTGCTTGCCTTGTAAGCACAAGGCCTTGAGTTCGATCCCCAGCACCAAAAAAACAAACAAACAAAAAAAAAACCTTATATACTAGAATGGAAGGCCACTCATCTACATTTGTTTGTGAGTGTATATATGTATTTGTAATTATGTATATGAGTGAATGTAAGTGGAAAGAGACAGGGAGACAGACAGAGAGAGAGACAGAGAGAGAGGGATCTTTCCTTCCTGTTCTCTTCAATTTCTTTTCAGTCTACACGAAAAGCATGTTGGATAGGGTTTCATGTTCCCTGTCACCCAGCCACACTCCTTCATTTTCTATTTTGGTTTCTGATCCCTTAACTTCCCCCAACCTTTTCTAGTGAGCAAATTTCTCTCATGGTGAAATGAGTTTTCTATCAAAGCAAAATTTCTTTGCTTTATTACCTTGGAGTTCCATCTTCCATGCAAAGTAGAGGTAAGAAGGAAAGAATAGAAAATGAGGCAGAGCAATTGCTCCTGCCTGTAGTACATATATCTACACTATAGTTGGATCTGGACTGTCCCACAAGGCCCATGTGTTAGTCTTGGTCCCCATAGTGATGCTACTGGAAGGTTGTGGAAGTTTTAAGGTGTGGGGCCTAGTGGGAAGTTAGGTCACTGGGGCAGACCCTCAAAGAAGATGATGGGACCTCTTTCTTCTTTATATCCTGGCCATGAGATAAACAAGATTTGCTCTCCAGATGTTCTCCAGCATGATGCGCTGCTTCCCCATAGGCCCAAAAGCAATGGGGCCAAACAATACTGGGCTGAAACCTCTAAAACACCTGTGAGCCACAATAATCCTCTCTTCTCCATAAGTTTATTACTCTCAGGAATTTGTTACACAACAGAAAGCTGCTTAACATAAGCTATAATTGTATACACATCCATATCCCTATTTAGATCAATATTGATATCAATAGCTACATCACATAATGTCAGCGGAAGGCTCCATGCCTCAGGACAAGTGCCGAGTAACAACTTTTCAATTTCTTGGCCACTCACCACAAGCCAGACACTGTTGGAAATGCTTTCTGGCTCTTGCCTCCTGTAAAGATTAGCTCCAAGGCACATACTCTTGTCCCTGCACCTTACAGGTAATGAGACAGAAGCAAAAAGAGACCCCAGGTCACTCAGAGGCAACAGTTGCAGCTGTGGTTTGAATTCAGGCAGTCTGAGATGGAGCTCGTGGTTTCACCATTACTCTTCTCAGATGCCTGTAGTCCTGTTTCTATCCCATGAGCTTTCTGCATATTCTGCCTGTGTATGTGAAGGAGGGTGGAGTGAGGGGAAGAGGGTTTGTGGTTTTCTTCTCCCAGGCTCTTCTGCTTCTTGCGTGTCCACAAATAGTTTGGTTTTTTTCCCTTGTCATTTACACAGGAAACTCATGTTCTGAGAATTTCTGCAGAAATTATTCAGTAAAAATAGCCTCCAGTGACCCAGGGAAGTATCACTCTAATCAACTCATATGTGATTCATATGTCTGTTGAACACCTACTATGTGCCAATAGTTATAGAAACTGTTTTAGGAACACATGTTGCATATAGTTAATAAAAGAGGCAAAGTAGTTGCCCTTATGATACTTAGGTCCTACTATCAGTAATTAATATAACGAATAGGTAAATAATATAGTATATTATAAAGTGATAAGTGCTAAGGGAGAAAAGTACACCTGGATAAAGAAATTAGGAGAATTTCTGGTGAGAGGTATACTGAAAACAAAATGGTCTAAGCGTGTTACCAGGGACGTTGACTGGAGGCTTGACTCTGCAGATCCCAACAGACTGAATTTGATGCCCACATGGATCTGGAGTTTAGTTAGCAAACGAGAGAAAGAACAGGAAAATAAAAAACAAATTTATTCAAGGTTTGACCAAACCCAAGAACATAGCCATTTTCAGTGTGCCTTCATGGAGCCCAGAGCAATGTTACAATTTATAGGGAAAATTGTTCACATAGAATAAAAGCAAACAAACACACATGTGCATACTCGGCCAGGCTGTGGGCCTGGGAGCCCAAAGATTTGTTCTGCTTCTGGTTTTGGGAATTCTACTGGTACCAGGAGAGGTATAGGGCAGTTTCCACTCCTATTATGACATGCTTAGCCATAGAAGCTGGGACTGAAAGAAAAAAATTGAACTTTCTTAAATTCCTAATTTTAAAGGAGCTCTGCTAAAATTCACCCCTTGCCTTGGTTCATTCTTCATTCCTGAGGAATTTGGGGCACTCCATCATCTGGCTGACTGTTTCTTCCCAGGCCTCTGAAGCATGTAAAAGGAGCTAGAAGGTTGATCCAGAGTATAGAGGTACCATTGTAAATCGCAGGGCTCAGTGTAAAAGGGAGCCAAAGTCAGAAGATAACCAACCAAACAAATCATAATGGGGATCACACACACACACACACACACACACACAGAGGCAATAGCTCAATGACCATGTACTACTGTTTTTCGTCTCTTCCTAAATGAAGGATCCTTGTCAAAGTTAGAGCTCCACGTAGTAGGACTTTTGCTTTTAAGCAGTCATGCATAAGACACTTCTTTTTAAAAAATAAACTTTTGGTTCTACTTACAAGCAGCTCCATTTTAATTTTTACAGTTTTTCCATTTTGTCTCTGAATAACTTTTTCTCTAAAGGTATTGCTGATCGGCCACACCGTAATTAATTTTGACTGTTTCTCATTGGCAAGATGGATCTGTCTCAGTTATCAGTCCTTAGCAAACAGATAAAATGCCTTTTTATTCTTTTATCTTCCTATTTGCTCTGGCTATGAATACTATGCTGAATAGAAGTGGTTAAAAAAAAAAAAAAGCAGCCTTGTGTTCTCCAGATCCCGTAGGAAAAGCCTTTTGTCTGTCACTGAATATGACAATAGTTGTTTTTTCTCTCTGACCTTTATCTTTTATGAAAGTTTCTATCTCTTCCATGTTTTAAAAATTTTTATTATGAAAAGATGTTGAATTTGTCAAGTGCAGCAAATGAGATAACCAAGAGGTTTATCCCTTTCTTCTGTTAATGTGGTATACTACATTGTTTGGCTTTCCTATATCAAGCCATCCAGGAATAAATACCACTTGTTCATGTTGTATGCTCCTTCAAAATACTGTTGAATTCAGTTTGCTAGCGTTGTGTGAAGAGCAGTGCATCAAAAACTTCAGTAGTAACAGACCAATAGTCAACTAGATGGTGTGCAGCTACAATAGATGGGGAAATTAATTTTGTGTTTCAGTAGTAGTTTAGTTTCAAATGGGTCCCTTTCAGAGGAGCAACAGCCTGTCCTGTGGTACATTCTGTGGTTAATGAATTAGTTCCAAGAAAGTATGCATGCTGTCATGGTATCCAGCACTTATAGGATGAAATTAAGATTGCAGATTTATTTTTAGAACAGAGGAAGGCCTGGGAAAAATAGAAACCATTTAGGGGTCTCTTTCTTGACTGGTATTTTTAAAAGGCTTATTTGAGGAGACCAATATGTCTGGGGCCTCTCAGGACCATGAAGGTTCCAATGACAGCTTCTTCCAAGAGCCCAACAAGGTGTGTTCTGAGAAGTGAAAAGTGAGTCTTGTTTATAATTAGTAATGACAAGAATAGTGTTTGAAAAGGCCTTTGTTGAGGGCTTGGGACACATGAATACATACATATACTTAGTGTCTGTGAGGAAAGAGATTCTCAGAGGCTTTATTTTTGTCTTGAATGAAGAAGCTTTCAGGTAAAGTCATAATACTTTATAACAAATATGAAGATCAGACCATTTGTTGATCACGACATCCAGGCCCATAGCTGCCTCATGTTTGGACAAGTGTTGCTTCTTGTTTATAATATTTTAGTTTTTGGAGGGAAAGGAGCAACACATCACTAAACTTCATGCTTTATGATGGTAACAGTGCCATTCCTAGTGCCCATGATGCCTATTATTGTTCATTTAGTCAATTCTTAGGACCTTTCCGTGTAACCAAAGGTCCTGGAGAGAGCTGAACCCCTCTGATACTCTGGCGTCATGCAAGGGACTACACATCAGGAAGCTTTCCCTTTCTGCATGTAGAACATCCCGGAGGGCCCAGCAATGCCTCCACCCCATCTTCATAAGGCAGCTGTGCTGAGCTTGAGTAGTGACTCATGCTTGAAAGCTCTCGTTTCTGGAAAGCCCACTAGATGGATACCTAGTCATATGTCATTTCAATAGCACAAGGCCAAGAGGAATATTTTTTGCCTAGAAGCCCTGGTGCAAATTGTGGTTATCATCAGTGACCTACAGATTCCAGGAAGTGTAAAAGAGGGTGCCACTGCTTCCACGCTGAAGGAGTGTGTTTTCTAGCACACCTGCATAGTTGCTCAATGACACTAAATTTAGACTTCTGATGTTCAGACCCATGAAGTGATACATTTCTGGGTGTTTTGTTTTATTTAGTTTTGGTAATGACTACATTCATACTCATGCTGAGTTACATTCTCAAGCCTTTTTTTTTTTTGAGACAGAGTTTCACTAAGTCACTAAGTTCTCTGGGCAAGCCTCAAACATGAAATTCTCCTGCTTCAGCCTCCCCAAATTTCTGTTATTTTACACAATTAAGTTTGCTGTAATTTGTCACAGCGGCATTAGAAAATCAGTATAATGTGATTTTCCTATGAAGATAAAGGTCCATGGGGCCTAAAGCAAAGTTTTATATTTTAAATAAGCTTCATGCTATTGTGCACTGGGAGTTTTGTGTTGTCATTATCACTGCAGGGCTGATGGAGCAAACCCCATCATGATCCTTGTGCATCTCTGTGAACCAGAAGAGTTGATCCAGAGACTCTTGCAGTCAAATGCACGTTCCACTAACTGTACCCCCCACCTCTGCTCAGAACTCCATGGTCTAAAGGAGTCCCATGATCCCACCCAGTGCCATGGCCCATGAAGTGTAAGGTGCCATGTGGTCAGAGACTGAAGAGAAACAATATTCAGTGAAGTATAAAACTTCCAGAGAGGTCTTAGGAACCCGAATCCACACTCTACCATGTTATTCAAACCTCTCCGTGCCTCAGTTTCCTCACTGGTATTAGAATTTCAAGAAGCAGACACAAATGAGAATTGAATGTGATAACATATTCAATATGCTGGGTTCAAGCCCCACTCATTGTGTGTACCAGTCAGTAAAAGTAGCTGTTGATGAAATGTGAGAAACTCTCTTGGAGCCATCAGGTTATTCCTCTGTGTTTCCCTCCAGGAGCAGCTGCTCAGGGGGAGCTGCAAGTCATTCAGCCTGAAAAGTCAGTGTTTGTTGCTGCTGGAGAGAAGGCCACTCTGCAATGCACTGTGACCTCCTTGCTGCCCGTGGGGCCCATACTGTGGTTCAGGGGGCAAGGAGAAGGCCGGGAGTTAATCTATGATTTCAAAGGAGGCCACTTTCCCCGAGTCACAAATGTTTCAGATTTCACAAAGAGAAGCAACCGAGACTTCTCCATCCGCATCAGTAACGTCACTCCGGCAGATGCTGGCACCTACTACTGTGTGAAGTTCCAGAAAACAGTAGGCTCTGAGGACAAGGAGTTTCAGTCTGGAGGAGGCACTGTGTTGTCCATGTGGGGTGAGTACAGTATGGGCCTCCCTCGACCCTGATGTGTGA
The DNA here is from genome assembly GCA_004026905.1 of Hystrix cristata. Lineage (NCBI taxonomy): Eukaryota > Metazoa > Chordata > Mammalia > Rodentia > Hystricidae > Hystrix > Hystrix cristata. Next base: position 98,840 of record PVJO010004069.1, read on the forward strand.
CAATAGATCAAGAATGATGCCATGCCTCCTTTGCGCAACAGCTAAGAAGTGGCAGTGTATGCTCATATTTGCGATCCGATGTCACCTCTTCCACAGGTCAAGGATGCTAAGACCAACAAAGGCTAAGCTATTGGCTCAAGGTTCCATAGCTCGTAAATGGAAATGCACCCTCCAAACTGTCTGCTCCATAGTCCTTGTCTTTTCCACTCTGCCCCAGCCCTTTATCTCCACAGATGAGGGCTCTGGCAGTTTAAGTGACCTGCCCAGTCACAGGGCCAGACCTCGCCTGCTGCCCTCAGAGAGTGCTTCCCCTTGGTGGGCATCTCTCTTTCTGCTACAGTGCTAAGGGCCTACTGTGTGCCAGGCTCCCCTCTGGATGCCATGGAAACAGCAGGGAGCTGCCCAGGCTGAAGCTCTTCTCCCACCAAGCTTGTGGTCACATGTCTTCCACAAGGACCAGGATATCCAGAGCAGGGTGGGCAGGGCATGGTTTTCTTATTTCCTCCTCAGAAATGGCAGTGAGAGGATTTCTGCCAGGCTGAGGTTCCCTGTGGAATTTGATGCCCTGATTGGAGGAGCTGCCAAGAGATTGGGCATCTGCCCTAAGTGTCTGCAAAAACACTTGTGTATCAGGAACCAGATCTCACAGGCACCAAAGGCTCTGAACAGAGCTGGGTTATCCACCCAGGAATTGCCCCACTATGAGTGAGGTAGAGGTTGAAGCAGCAAAGACATTCACTGTGTGTTACAGTTTATATCTAGGTGTTCCCTGAGTCCCACATACACTCATAAGCAGGACTTTTGAAAGATGATTGGATTGTGGGGATAGTATAGTTGACCTGCTGTTAAGAGGTGGGGTCTGGTCAGAGGAAGTGATTTACTGGGGGTATGACCTAGAAGGGCATATCTCCCTCCCCGAATCACTCCTTCACTCTCTGCTTTGTGGCTGTCATGATGTGAGCACCTTTTCCTCCACCTTGCCCCTCTGCCATGCTGTTTCTTCTTTGGAGTTAGCCAACCATGGACTGTAACGTGAGCCAAAATACGCCTCCCCATTTTTCAGTTGTGAGTGTCACGTATTGTGTCCCAGCAATAGGAAAGTAACTAAAACAGATTTGGATACAAGAGAAGTGGAGTCATTACTGTGACTGTTACCTGACCATGTGGTTCAGAAGACTTTGGACTAGTTTGTGGAATTTGGAAGATTTGGAGATGCCAGCTAGAGAAGCCCTGGAATGCTGTGAGCCAAGACTGATGGGAGTTTCTGATTGGAGCTCAGAAAATCAGAACGTGATAGAAATGCAGACTGTAAAAACCAGGCTCAGATTTCATTTGGGAAGAAGGAATATACTGGCAGTTGGACTCAGAACCATCTGTTTTAGGCTCTGGGGAAAAAAAAAAAAAAAACTCTACACTTTGCTCCAGTCCTGACATTTTGCAGGAGACTAAGATTAAGGACAATGGATTAATTAATCTCCCATCCAAGTACTAACCAGGCCCGACCCTGCTTAGCTTCCGAGATCAGACGAGATCAGGCGCATTCAGGGTGGTATGGCCATAGACAATGGATTAATTAATCTGAAAGGGGAAATTTCAAGGCAGCCCAATGTTCAAGCTGTGGTACATGTGTCACTGCTGCGCTGTGACACATGTGTCACTGCTGCTTTTTTGAGTTTTACACAGAGAAACAGATGCAAAAGGCCAAATCAAGAAGTTTTGAGTTTTACCAGAAAGTTAGTTCCTATAAAGTTGGGCTTGTGAAGTTTTAGCTAAGAAGAGATTGATTGCTGAAAAGAATAGCATTAAAAAAAAACCAAGTACTTTGCATCAGTATAACAGCAAAGATGTTTTGCAGGCATCACAAGAATCAGCACGACTCCTCCCTTCACAGGCACAAAGGTACAAAGCTGTAAAGAGTTTGAGAAGAGAGTTCCAGGGCATCCTGCTCCACAAGGGCCACCTAAGAGATTGATTCTCTGGCATTTGGATCACAGTTCTTAGGCACTCTGAGGCCTCTGCAGCCATGATTCAAGGGGGCCTGGCTACTACTCAAGCTGGTAGCAGGCCTTGGTGTCTTGTGGTCCTGGTTTTACAGGTATGCAGAATGTAAGAGTTATGAGATAGAGGAGGCTTCCATCCAGATTTTAGAAGAAGGTTTAGGAAGCAAAGCAGGGTGCCCCTGAAAGGGCAGTGAACGAAACTGTGAGAGTGAAGCCAAAGGGCAGTGGAGACCCCAGAAAGTTGGAAAAGTGAGGAAATGCACAACATCTTAGGAAAACTGTAGTCAGTGAGTGAAACCACCCCAAGATAGAGGCTTACTACTGCAAGCAATGCTGTGGATGCAGGGCCAGCAAAGCCCCTTCTAAGGGGTTGGACATTGAGCTACAGAATTTAATATTTGCCTTCCTGGTTTTTAGTCTTGCTTTGGTCTCATTGGTTTCTAACCCCTGTTTCTTCCTTTTGGAATGGCAATGTTTACCCCGTGCCATTGTATGTTAGCAATGTTGAACTTTCTTTTTTATTTTTACAAGGCCTCACAGCTAGAAAGTGTCTGCCTTGAGTCTCAGGGAGACTTTGGACTTGGACTTTTCAGCAATACTGGAATTATTAAGACTTCGACAACACTTAAAGATGGATGAAATATATTTTGCATGAAGAGATGTTCATGATTCTTTTGATGGCCAGGGGCAGAACATTATAGTTCAGATCAGAATGTCCATCCAAGAACCTCATGCATTCAAAGACAGAGCTTCTGGAAGGTGACTGAATTATGGGGTACTGCAGCTGACTTGCTCTTAGGAAGTGGGCCTGGTTAGAGGTGGGTCACTGGAGGTGAGGCCTGGATTACCACTACATTGGAGGGAAAAGGCCAGAGCCCCACTACCTGGACCCACATCCAGCTTGGCCCCTTCCTGGCTTGTCACCTTGGACAAGGCACTGCACACAATTGTCCTTGGTGTCCTCACCTGTTCATGATACCCACTGCACAGAATATGGCGTGGTCTGAAGAAATGAAGTCATGTAAAGCATTTAGGACAGCCCTGGCTTGTAGAAAATGTCCCATAAATATGAACTGTGTCAAGCTGAGGCCAGGTGATCTTAGTCACTTTTCCTGTCTAGGCCTAAAGTAGCAGCAGGGTTGAGGTGAGTGTCAGTGGTTCTCAACATGGATGTTCATTGGAATTTCTTGAGAAATTGTGAGAAAAAAAAAAAATCCCAAACCCAGACTGCACCCTAGAAATTCTGCTTTAATTTGTCTCTTCTGGATCTGGGTGTCTGAATTTTCTGATTACCCCCAGAAGATTCCAATTCACAGCCAGAGCTGACAAGCCCTGAGACAAAGGTCCTGAGGCCACTAAGGAGAGTTTAGGGTCCATAAGGTGATGTCTTACCAGCCTGGGGTATGAGAACCCCTTTTCAGGATACGAGTGCTTTAGAATAGCATGTGCCAGACATAGTTATCTGGACCCAAGTGGCGGGGCAGGGATACCTGTGCTGGAGCAGGCCCCAGGACCTCGGAGATACACCCCAGACGGAACCCTGCTCAGCCCCCAGATACACTGTGAAACCCAGCATCTTATACAAGTTTACAACTGAAAAGGTGCTAGAGCTCAGCAAATTCTCACACATCAGTACAGAATCTTTCTTGCCTCAACAGCTCAAAATGTCACCATGGAATCTGTCCTTCCTCCCTTCTCTGAGCTTTCAGCTCTGTGTAAACAGCTGCTCTGGAGGCAATGCCTCGAATCCTGTCAGTGTTTTGAAGGCCTCTTAGCCAACCGTTTCCTCAGGGGATTATTACAAAGACAGAGAAAACAAGAATTTACTGGTTTCTGCTCATTTTTTCATCTGAGTTTTCTTGGCAGCTGCAGGGACAGGATCGAGACTTTCCTGGTATAATTTCAGAACTAGTAATGGCCAGGTGTCATGACAAGGGTCATACATGTTATTTACTAAGCACCTACTATATCCCAGGCACTGTGCTCTGCATCCCTCCCCATGCATCTTCCCGAGTGGTGTTTTTATCTTCTTGTTAAATAAGGAGACACTGAGACTCAGAACATGTAAAACAAATACTAAGTTAAGCAGCCAGTGCAGGAAGAGATGAGTTCTGTCCTTTATCCCATGCCCTCTTCCTGTTTCCTTTGGCCAGACCTGCCATTCTGAGTCTTTTTCCATACAGGGTCTCATACTTGAACCCCATCACTGATGGGAAAATTAAAGATCTGAAGGGCTCGAGGGGATCAGATCAGTGTCAGGATGCCTGGGAGCTCTTGATAAAAAGGTACTTGATTACAGCTCCCATCCCAGCAGATGTCCAGGCTGCTGGTTTTGATGTGACTTCTTCAAGTGACATCCTTCTTATTGTGCCCTCAACTGTTTGCTGGATGCTACTGAGAAAGAGAAATAATTGTAAATGAAAATATGTGTGAAACTTGCTTCCTGAAGACTCTGACAGAAGATGCTGCGTAACGATTACCAAATTGGAGATAATCTATATGCCCAGAGCAAACTGCTCTTGTTCTTGCCTTTGTATTTTGTGCATTAGGGCCAGGACAAGTTTATGCCTGCTTTGTTTTGACCTCAAACTGACCCAAAGGAAAGTTCTAGATTCCGAAAAACTCTCTAGTTTCTTCTCTTCAATTCAAGACATGGCTCAGGTTATAGACCTACTGTTGTGTTTGTGGGACGAAAGAAAAATAAAAAGTAATTTCATAACTACCTGCAGAGAGACAGCTGGACAGGAATAAAGTGTACTTAAGGATAGATCGGTGTGAGGTGGTTTTAAGATGCTGTTCCTGTGTGTGATCCAAAACCAAATGCTCCTAGGCCACATTCAATCCTCACTGTGTCCTGGAAAGGAGAAATGCAACTGCCCCATTTCACAGATGCAGTGCTGCGATGTGACACCATGTCTCGAGGTGGCCACCTCAGTTCCAGCTTCGTGGTGGTACTGCAGTGTCATTCGTCCCCTATGTTTATTACTCTATATGCCTTTTCCTGGGTTGCCAAAGTACTCACAGACAGCCAGCAGGCAACAATTAATACAGAGAGTGAGTCCTGTCGGTAAATTCTGTCCTGTGCCCAGTCTGGTAAAGATCACCTGGTACATGGAGGACTTTAACTTCAGTCCTGGAATTCCACCTGAGCCTCCTCTTCCTCACTGTCCGTTTGGGCAGTTGTGCTCACTTCCAAGATAGGAGACAAGAGGCCAGGGACACTGCCCTTCCCGCTGTGTTAGAAAGATAATGTCTATGGCTGGGTTATAGTTCAGTGGTAGAGGGGTGCTTAGTAAGCCTGGAGGCCTGAGTTAGATCCCCACAACCACGAAGAGTAATAATATCTAGAAAGCCTCTGCTCACTTGCATGCTGTCAGTAATAGTCTGCGAAATCACATTTCGTGTGTTTAAATGGTCTTTTGTAGCCAGACCGTCTCCCTTGGTGGTGTCTGGTCCTGCCTCCAGAGCTGCACCTGGGCAAACAGTGAGCTTCACATGCAAGTCCCACAGCTCTCCCCCTGAGTCATCACCTTGAACTGGTTCAAAAATTGGAATGAGCTCTTCAACTTCCAGACCACTGTGGACCATGGGAGAAGTGTCTTCTTTAGTATCTGCAGTACAACCAATGTGGTGTTGGCCCCAAGGACATTCTCTTTGAGGTCATCTGTGAGGTGGCCCATGCCATGGGACTGCCAATTTATCGGACACCATCTGAGCTAGATGACCCTGACTTCCACTCCCAGCCCACTCTTGACCACTAACCCGCCAACCCGGGTAGAGGAGCACTGTACCTGGCTTTTCCTCCTGGAATGAATCCCCTTCCCAGCAGTCCTACTCACCTACCGTGCACATGTGGACTTCTCTGCTGTGAGGAGCACCATGCTAGTAATTTTATTTACTGACCAAAACTTTAATTTTTAGGCATCTACTATGACTAAAGGCCCTATGTGCCTGGTAATTTCATTTATTTGTGATAGTTATTGAATTCAGACTGTATGCTGGGAGTTACAATTCCTGATTTCCCTCATCGTTACCCTAACAGGAATGGCCTGCCCTTGAGCACCTACTGGGTGCTGATTGTTATTCCCAACTATTTCATTCATTTGCAGAGTACCCCCAATGTTGAACAACTGATACACACCTAACACTGTCCCCAGTAGTCCTTGTAGTGGTGATGAAGGCTCAGATTTCGAGCCCCTCCTCTGTGATCAGTCCACGCCATAAGGTCGGAGCGCCTGCCTGTGCTGTTTCAGTTCCCACCCACCTTGGAGGTTACCCAGTGGCCCAGAAATGGAGGGCACCAGGTGAACATCACCTGCCAGCTGAAAAAGTTCTGGCCCTTGAACCTGCAGCTGACCTCATTGGAGAATGGAAATGAGCAGTGTAAAGCAGAGCATCACAGAGAGCTCACAGAGCGTGGATGGGACCTACAACAAGATGAACTGGTTTCTAGTGAACTCATGCCCACAGGGAAGACATGGTGCTCACCTGCCAGGTGGAGAATGATAGGCAGTGAGTGGTCACTAAGAACCTTACCCTAGAGGTCAATCTACCAGAAGGAGCAGCTTGCTGACTTTTTGAAATTTTTATCTCTGTTTTAAATGTTAAAAGTCATGTTCTTTCTTGTTACAGAATAATCTAAATCTCTATAAAAGTAGAGTAGAATTTTAAAATCAGCTCCTTTCCCTAGATCACACACCTCCAAGATTCACCACTGGTAGAAGTTTCCTCCATGTTATTGTTTTGGTCAAAAATGTGCCCCAAAAGTCTTATGTGCTCAGTGGTAGGACTTTTAGGTGATTGGATCAGGGCTGGGGATTTAGCTCAGTGGTTATAGTGCTTGCCTAGTAAGCTCAAGGCCCTGAGTTCGATCCCCAGCACCAAAAAAGCAAACAAAATAAAGCAAAACAAAACAACCAACAAAAAAAAAGTGAAGCTCTTATTAAAAAAAAAAAAAGGTGATTGAATCATGGGGGCACTATACTTATCATGGAGTAATACATTTGAGTTCATGGCTGAAGTGCTATTAAGAGGTAGGACCTGGTTGGAGGTGGATCACTGAGAAAATGATGTAGAGGGTCCTTGGCTCTTCCCTTATCTGCCTGCTTTCTAGATGCCAGGAAATGAGCAGCTGTCCTCTGCCACACAATTCTGCCATGCTTGGAGCCAACCAATCATGTTTGAATCCCCTGAAACCATGAGCTGAAAAACACTCTCCTCATTTAAGTTTCAGGGTCAGGTATTTTGTCCCAGCAATGGGAAGGTGACTAAAATAGAAAAGTGGTACTGAAGAAGTTGAATCTTTTCTGTGACTATAACCTGATGATGTGGTTTAGAACCTTTAAAAGTGGTTTGCTGGAAGAGTTTGGAAAGATTTGGAAACGTGAGCTACAGAAGCCCTAAAAGGTTGTAAGCAGAGCTTGGTAGGTGGTTCTGGTCAGAGTTCAGAAGACCAAAATATTGATAAAAATGCAGACAGTAAAGGTCAGGCTCACAAGATTTCAACTGGGAACAAGGACTCTATTGGAAACTGAACTAGAGGTCATACATGTAACATTCTAGCAAGGAATTAGTCTATATTTTACCCACATCTTAACACTTTGTGTTAGGTGTGTTAGGCTGAATATAAAGGTAGTGGACTGATTATCTGGCAGAGAAAATTTCAAGGCAGCCAATGGCTGTAGCATGTATGCTGCTAGACATTTTTACCCAGAACTCCAGTGAGAAGCAGTAGTAAAAAGAAAAGCTGAATGATTTGAAAAATTGGTGACTTGGCCAGAAAGGAAGTGTCTATGAATTTGGGCACAAGGGGAACGTAGTTGCTGAAAAGATCAGAACCAGAAATGAGCCATGAGAACTGTTTGTTTTTTGCTTATCAGAATGCTTTCCACCAGCAGATTTTATTAGCCGTCTGCCCACCTGAGAGGGACGCCTCAGCTCCTGAGAACTCTGAGTCGTCCAGGGAACGCTTGCAACTCTCTCACCATGAATCTGGCCTCACCTCACATGCATACTCTGTTGATAAGTGTTCCGATGGCCCTGAAAGGCTGAACTTGTCTTAGTCCAAAAGTGGCAGACTCAATGATTATCCTAAATGACATCAGTGATGCATTTCCTAGGTTTAGATCCCACCAAGCTAGGGACCCTCCATAAATTCTGCAAGCCTCAGTTTTGCATCAGAATGCAGACAATAATCCTTGCCCCACAGGATCATGTGGCTCAAGTAGGAACCAGGGGCCACACTCAGACAGCATATCACCAAATATACACACTCTGCCCCTGGAGGCTTGCGGCAAGGTGAGTGGGAATTAGGAAACTCTTTACACGGAAGCTTGGCCAGGACACACAAACAGGGTGCAAGTTCACAAGTTATTATGGGCCCAGGTGGCCTCACATGGTGCAGATGGAGTCGCTAAGGAATGGTGTCCCTCTAATGGCTTCTCTTTTCCCTTGATTTTCAGGACTGAAGCAGTCTCCTACTTCTGTTTTCCTCATAGCTCTACTCCTCAGCACAAAGGTGCTGCTGATGGTCATTGTCTCTGCCATCTACATCTGCAGGAGCTAGAAGGCCTGACTGTAAGTTGAAGGGCCGGGAGGGCAGGACACACATTGTCACAGATGGGCAGAGTCACCAAGGGGCCCAGCTCACCTTTCACATAGTGTCAGAATCAGCGGAATTTGGAGAAAGTGGCACTCATCCTTCAGCATCTCAAGGGTCTTACCGACTCCTCTGAGAGTTTCCTCCAGGAGCTCCAGGAAGTATGTGGGGTGCTGCAGGTCAAGGAAGTGCAAGGGATGTGCCCAGAGCTCTGCAGGTTCCATGAAGGAGGGAGGATGTGTGGACAAAACAAGGGCAAAATGTGGTAGTTTCCATGCAGGCCATCTCTGGAGTAGTTGAACACAAGGGCTCTGAAGGGCAAGAGGACTGCAGTGTGAACCAATATAGAGAAGCGCCAGATGGGAGACTCTGAGAACTATTCCCCATATGGCCTTCTGTGGGACCAAGCAGAAAAGATGAGGAAGGGAGTCAGAACTGAGGTAGGAGGCTGAGATAGGAGTCCTGTCTCAGGATCTGCCCATCCACTCATGAGAGGTATCCCAAGAGGAGAGTAGCATCGGGGACATAACAGCACTCATCACTTCAATAATGAGCAGAAAGTTCAAAGCGAACATATTTCCTCCACAGCTTCTTTCTTCACGTACTCCCACCTGGAACCCTCGATCTCTCTCCCCTTCTTCCTGCTCCAAGGAGCTCAGCCCAGTAGAAAAAGCTGACACAAGCTCACTCAGACCCAGCTCTGAATGTCTTCCTATTCCGGACACTTCAGGTTCACAGCATCCTGTTGCTCCTCTGCACAGGAGTTGATGTCCCCAGTACTGGTCCTGAGCAGGGACCTGGGGACTGGCTCTGGGTGCTGACCTGGGACACCTCCCTAGAATGTGAGCAGCAAGTCAATCCAAACATGTCAGGATTTCTCTCATCTATTGCCTTGTGGGTGGCCATGACCACGCGTGCTAGTCTACATTCTCAAGAGTTACTCTGTCTTCTTGATTCTTGCACACCCCAATTCCTCAGCCTTATTGAGGTTCTCAAATGATCTCCCACCAAGTTTAAGAAGAAAAACTGTCTTCCTCTATACTTATGTGCCCTACTCTTCAAACGCCATCCTCAAATTTCTCTACTTTGTTTGTGTCGGGAACACTAGTTTTGCTGTCATCCTCTATTCTTCCCAACCCTCCTGCTCACGGTACAAATGCTGTGGCAGTCACAAAACTATAGACTCATTCTTTATTTCTGCAGTACTTCCTTTACATCCCATATCCAGTTCTCATCTGTGGTGAGGTGGTAAATATCTAAGTATTTACTCCAAAAAGAAAAAAAAAATGCTGATTTGTACTGATTGTCAATTTCCTTCATATAAATACTCCCAAAGTGGCCAATTTCAAGCTAGTAACTGCTTAACGATTACATTGCAAAGGTCCTGAGTATTTAACAAGCCAATCCAGCCTGCTCCAGTACACCAATGAGTTATGCCCACAGTCCGTACACTTCTCACTTCCACAATTCCCTGATCTCAGCCAGCAGCATCTCCTCCCGGACCATTGTTAGCACCTCTAGCCAGCTTGCCCGTTTCAGCCATAGGGATCCTTTGGAAATGAGAGTCAAATCAAACCATTCCTTTGCTTCTCCTCAACATTTCTTTATGGCTCTTTCTTTCCTTTCTATCTTATCCTTGTTTAATATCACTCTATTAAAGGCACTTTCCTTACAGCATGTCTATAAAATTTCAACTTCCCCCTTTCTTACTCTGGTATTCTAAATCCTCTCGATCTGAGCAGTGTTTTTCCTTAGTGCTTATTACCACCTGTACCACTCCAGGTCCAGGCAGTGCTCACTGTCCAGGGCAATGCGGGATTGTAAAAATGACTACAGACTTTGGAAGCCGTCTCTACATTCTCTACAGGAACATAATTATTGTCCTATGACCTTTATGAGTTTGTCAAGATATTAAAAACTGTATGTTACAAATATACAAGGAAATGAAAGCATAACTATAAAATAGATATGTAGTACATTGTAATATTAAAACCACTGGCAGTTAAAGTGTTTTGTTAATAAAAATTTAGTAGCATTATGAATAATGTTTACCTTCATATTATATAACTTGAGACATGAAGCAAGTATCTCTTCTACCTTGGTGAACTATCAACCACTTTCATAAGCTTTTATCAGCTTCCATCATTTTATCCTTTGCATTTTCAATGCTGTGAACTCCCCACAAAGTTCCTTTAATGTGAAGTTTTTTTCCTGAAATTATTTCTTTCAGGCCATCATCATCCTTTTGTCACCACCACTTTCCTCAAATGTGACAGTAAGTTCCCTTACAAGGAGTCCCACTGGCTGCCTGTGTAATGTCTCCAAGCAAGATCAGTGCTAACATACCCAGGATCAGCTGTTTATACTTCCTATTTGAATTTCACTTGCAACCTTACCACTTCTCTTTTGGTTTTTATTTTATTTTGTTTTGTTTGTTGTTTGCTGCCTTTTCATCTTTGTTGTCAACTGCTTCTTTCACTTGATCTTAGCCAAAAGGCTGCTTCTTTCAATTACTACTTCCAGTAAAACATCACATGGGGTCATGGCTGAGAGACAAGGAAGCTGTCTGCAGAAACTGAAAAAGAGAATTGCAGGGACCAGCTGATCAGCAGTGGATTTAGAAGTGATTGGTCACTGATTGTGATAAGTATTTGTTATTTGCATAGCGATTTGTAGACTAAAGAAGGAGCATGAAAGTTTGTGTTTTTTGTAGTTACTGTGGAAGAGAAATTTAAGCCATGTGTTCAGGGACTGTTATTATTTAAACTGTGGCACCTAAACTTCATGCATATCAGCACCAAACTGAGGACTGCCTGTATTAGTCTTTCTTCCTCAAAATGAATGTCAGTTCTATCAGATTATGAGTTATTTATAGTCTCAGTTACCAGAACAACTGCAGCATGGTAGATATCGATTTTATTAATAAATTAAAGAATACACCATTAAGAACACTGGTTTCTCCTAGATGTTGGGTTTCAAAATAAAACTTTTTCCATTGAATCACCAACTCCTCTATTAACCAGATCTTTCTTTAAAGACTATTCTTTGTTGTGCTTTAAAAATCCCATCAAAACTTCAACAACCTCCAGAAGTAAGTGTTAGACAATTTTCTGTGACTGGAACAAAATATCTGAAGAAATCAACTTATAAAGAAGAAAGGTTTACTCTGACTAATGCCCTTGCATGTTCCATTCAATGGTTGGTTTTCTCTGCTACTTTTAGACCTGTAGTGAGGCAGCACATCATGGTGGGAGTGTGTGGTGGAGGAAAATGCTTACATCATGCAGCTGGGCAGCAAAAGGAAAGACTAAGAATTTGCAGTCCCACAATCCCCTTCAAAGGAGGATAAATGTTTAGGTCATAAGTGGCTACCAAAGATGATTTGAGTCTTGTAATTAAAAGGATTACATTCTAATATTGATATAGTACTCATGAACACCTGCAGGGGATTCTTCCATGATGAAGAATAAAGCATCCTTCAAGGAGCTCACTAAAGCAGAAAAGGAAACAAAGTGAACTCTAAGACAAGTTGACCAGATAACCAAAATTGCACCAAGAATTATACAAGTAATTGAAACTGTCTATATACATTATTGACTAATATTGATCTGAGCTGATAAAGTGCTACAGGGCTTCTGGGTTTGTGATCTTCTTTTATACATATATTATGAAAGTCACTAGAGTTACCCTGTTAAACCAATACTGAAACAGAAAACCTTGTAACCTTGATGACCTTGTATATATTTTATTATTTTAGGCCATATTAGTATATGGGAAATGACTTTTTCATGATAGAGTAGCAAAAGGGCAAAGTTAAATGTCATAAACTTTCTTTCTATTAAAATATTGTCAAAAGTACTCGCTTCGGCAGCACATATACTAAAATATTGTCAAAGAGGGACATGAAGGTATTCTTAAGAGGTGGACAAATGAGAAGATCTCTCAGGCAATATACTCCCAATAAATGTTTACAAAAAATGTGTAGACTTATCTAGGTTAACAAAGGCTTTAATGCTTGTCTATCATCATATGGATTTAAACTATGTCAAAGGTACTTCATACAGAAATGGAAGTAATTTTGAAAACTCAAACAGAAACCCTTAGCTGAAAGAATATACTAGGTAAAATTTACAATGTGACACAAGGCATCAATCACAGAATAGATCAAACAAAAGAATTAGTGAATTCTAAGACAAGCTATTTGATAAATTACAGTCAGAGAAGGAAAAAAGAACAAAGAACAAAGATAAATGAAGAAAGCTTATGAAAACTTTGGCCACCACCGCAGTCTAGTTAGTGGGTATCGGGATCCCACGACTTCCAGGGATGGGAAGCCCCAGTAAAAAGAAGAAAGGAAAAGAATACAGATGTGGAATGTCAGAGCCGGCAGGGATCCTGTGACTGTAATGCACTGGGGGAGAGCCAGACCAGAGGCTGACACCTGGGATCACTGCGCACACACTCTCAGTCCACTAGCCATTCCCTTCTGGATTCAGAAATGCCTGTTGATCCTGTTCAGCAGGGAACGGAGCAGACCCAACCCCTGTTCTCTCTGAGGTAGAGACTCCAGTAAGCATGGCAGAATAGAACACGTGAGCAAAAGCACTGAACGTAAATATATGCGCACAAAGGTATATTAATTTGTAAAAAGAAGGGAATAAACATCCCCAATGCAGGGAAGAAAGGAGTGTGAGGATTTTGAGTCCCTGCATTGAGGCCAGAGGAGCTGAGCCCAAATTTTTTAGTAAAAGTCTGGGAATTGAAGCTGGCAAAGCATTGGAGACTAGGTCAACTGGGGACAAGAGTCTTCTATTTCACCTTTAGAGCAGTGGGGAAGCTGCTAAAAGAGAGTGACATGATCAGGTTTCTCTTTTAACAGAACCACTCTAACTAGAGTGTGAGGAAATGAGTGAACAAGGAAATTAAGAGACTGTCCAAGGCAGAGATGAACATAGAGAGAAAGAGACAGGGGGGTTAAGATTGCTAGGGACTGAGTATTTGTGACCCTCAAATTTGTATGTTAAACCCTAGCCTTTAGTGTGATGGTATTAAGACAGGTGCCTTTGGAAGGTCATGAGGGCAGGTGAATGGGGTGAGTGTCCTTATTAAAGAAGCACCAGAATGCTGCTTGCCCCTTCTGCCATATGAGGGCACAGTAACAAGACACCATCTGTGATCAGGAAGTCAGCCTTAACCAGACATTAAATATGCTGGTGCCTTGATCTTGGATTTGTCAGCATCCAGAACTGTGAGAAATACGTTCTCATTATTTACAAGCCACCCAGTCTATTGATATTTTATCATAGCATCCAAAAAGATTAAAATGAATGTGTATTTAGACGAATATAGGAGTTATGGAATGAGAAAAGTTGTCAAAAATGCCATCAAGATTTTTCAGCTTAACTAACTGAGTAGATGGAGGCATCACACACTGAGATAGAGATGCCAGAAGAAGTGTGATGGAGGACTATGCTCTGTAAATGCTAAGCGGGACACCAGGCATGTGGATGATGGGCCCACTGCCATGCAGACACCAGTGCGTGTTACAGAGCAGTCAAATCCCTTCCTACCCCTGTCATACAGCCAGCCACTGAGAAGAAGACAGAGGTCAGAGCAATGGAAAATGGAGTCCCAGAAAGCAGTGTCTGGCACTGGGCCCACAGAAGTCAGGCACTCACAGCTGAGAGGCTCTAGACACAATCTTTGTGCCAGCTATTCCTGCTCAGAAATGAAAGGAAGTCCATTCTTGGTGCAAGTGGTTTTCCAGCCCTGCCATTCCTTTCTCCCCAGAGCTGATCTTCGACCTAGAGAGCCAGAAAAGACCCCCTCCACCTTCTCCCATCTGTTTCTGGGCGTGTCACTCTCCCAAAGAAGGAGCATGCCAAGAGTCACATTCCCTGCCTCCTCCATTCTGCAGAACTGAAACCATCCTCCCCACCCAAGATCTAACGCCTTGCTCACACAAAGCCACTTCCTCTGTAGGAAGACTCTGCAAAGCCAGAGACCCCCATTGAACATGCCGTCAGGTTCTTTTTACCACTGATACCTCAGGAATGAGGAGAATAGGGCCTCAGGCCCTTGCCCAAAGCACTCATCCTGATTCCAGGACACAGCCTGCCTGAGCCCAGGTGTTAGACTGTAACACAAAGATGAACATGTCTTCAGCTCACATGTGCCCCTGATATGGAGCGAAGAGCCCAGAGGCCAGAGCCTAGGCACTAATGGAGTCTGCCAGGACCTCTGTAAACACCTTGGGACTCTTACATCACTTCTGACCTGCGTCTGATTCCTGTTTCGCAATCAAGAAGCAGAAACTCATAGACTCGCAGCTCTTTCCTCTATCATAATCACTTCCTCTTATACCACAGGAGACAGTGTTGACTCTTTCCACAGAGCCAAAAGTCTACTTCAGATAAAGTAGGCAGGCTCCAGGCCCACAACAATGGCCATCACCGCCTTTCAGCCCCACCTCCCCTTGCCATCCCTGTGGCTGCTTCTGCTCCTGGGACTCACAGGTGTCACTGCCCTCGGGCTCCACAGGGTAGGACTGCTGTCCTAGGCTTGGCAGTCATATATCTCCCCTCCGGCAGTAAGGTGGATGGACTTCTGTTCCAGGGCCTCTTTCCTTGCTGCCCTTGCTTCTTTAAGACATTTCTCTAAGTGGTTTCTTTTATAGCAAGGATTGCCCACGCAAATCCTCCTAGAATTCTCATTGATCGGAGGGATTTTTTCCACCCAGGTTTCTCAGTGGCAAGAGTCTGCAGCCTCTCCTGCCCCCAGCATCCTCGGATGGTTCCACAACCCATAGTGCTTGGCCAACAAGGCCTGGTGCCTTCTCAAGGGAGTAGATAGAGATATAGCAGCTGACTCTTCAGTTCACTGAAAACCACAGCACCTGGGGGCAGGGCTGCCTTGGTTTGGATGGGTATAGATGGATGGATAGAGCAAGAGAGAAAATCACAATGACTACACACAGTGTGGACTATTAAAAACCATTGTCAAATGGCATTTTTAAGACCATGATGTCTCCCAGAATCTCAGCATCCTACCACTCTGTTTTTTTTTTTTTTGAGTGAAAATATAATTTATTTTTTTTTATTAATTTTATTTTAAACCAAGAACATGTATTGGTACATTCTACATACAA